>CM054177.1:30966063-31101063 GCA_028829895.1 Sinotaia quadrata | reverse complement strand
TGTATTTTCGTATTGACCTCTGATTGGATGTAGTGCTAGTTTACTTGGTGCACACTTCGGGTCAAAAATCAGTCAATAGTGCTAGTTTACTTGGTACACGTATTGGTATACACTTGGGTTAGAGGTCAGTCAAAAGTGCCAGTTTATTTGGTGCACATGTTGGATCAGATGTCGAGCACCACCTTCTCGCTGTGGAGTAGTTTGTAGAGCTGTGGAGTAGTTTGTAGAGATGTGGCTGGATTCCAGGTCAGGATGAAAGACGTAGAGATGACGTAACCACTTCCTAGTTCAAGATAGTGACTTTCTTGTCTAGTCCTTCTAGTGCATTGATAATGCGCGACCTACAATGCTCTGGAATCCGTACATCGAAAACAGTAGGTCATTGAACCAGCAAAATTGTATAGAAAATAATCTTTTCTCATCCTCTTGCCTATCTTTCCTGTGTCTGAATATACATGCTGTATTTTCTAGTGCCCTAAATCTTTCCCTAAGACTAGGAAATGAGGAATTACATGTTGACTTGGAACCTAAATATTTCGTTGTAAATTCCAGGATTTTATTTCTTGGAAAATATAAGATTGTTGTATTTAGAGGTGGCGTTGTGTAACATTTCTTGTTGGATATCTCTGAAAGGAAACTGTATGATATAAAATTACTCATCCCATCGGTACCTGTTTACTACAAAATACTCGTGCTCACATGATCCCGGAAGTACCTTTGGAGTAATCTGATTGAGTAATGTGTCTCCTACTACACTTACAAAAAACATATCTTCCCAACACCCACCATCACCAGGCATTAATTCTTCAAAGTACTATATTTCTACTTTTTTATTAAACTACTCCAAAAACAACGCCCAGACTTTAAGTCTTCAGCTTTTTTCTGCTTTTTTTTATAAAACTACTCCACAAACCTCCAGGCCTTAAGTCTTCACAGAACTACAACTCTAGGTTTGATTTCTTTATCTGTCTAAAACTACTCCATAAATCCCCAGGGCTTACATCTTTACAGTATTGTAACTCTAGGGTGTGTTTATTTGTATAAAACTACTCCATAAATCCCCAGGCTTTAAGTCTTCACAGTACTAGCTCTATGGATTTTATATGTATAAAACTACTCCATAAATCCCCAGGCTTTAAGTCTTCACAGTACTAGCTCTAGGGATTTTATATGTCTAAAACTACTCCATAAATCCCCAGGCCTTACGTCTTCACAATACTAGCTCTAGGGATTTTATATGTCTAAAACTACTCCATAAATCCCCAGGGCTTACATCTTTACAGTACTATAACTCTAGGGATTTTATATGTATAAAACTACTCCATAAATCCCCAGGCTTTAAGTCTTCACAGTACTAGCTCTAGGGATTTTATATGTATAAAACTACTCCATAAATCCCCAGGCTTTAAGTCTTCACAGTACTATATCTTTGTTTTTCATACTAACATTTCTCCCATCACATTTAGAACCATCTGCGAAATCAACAACTCGAGGAGGTAGATCGGTGCAACCTAATAAAAAAACATTATTTCAAAACTATTTTTCATGCTAGAAATCTGCAACCAATTTCATTGCTGCTATTTCACAATTACTGAACCAAATCTAATAATCAATTAATAGGCTACATGTAAAATCTCACGGTGTTCTTTTGGTGTTAAAATTGCAGCACAGCACTTAATATCATACATCACCCGAGCCTGATTCTTGCCAACAATTAATTATGACTTATTGTTGTCAGCAATAAAATTATGTCGTCATGGATCAATGCAAATGACGTTATCTTGTACGCACGATAATTTCCGGTTACACGGTAATTGGGTGAATAAGTTGAAGCTCAAAACGAAATTGTTCAACTATTATTTTGCATGAACACATAAATCTAGTTCTTCGTAATGACATTTTTATTTTCCATGACGTTGTATTTTAATTTTTCTTTATTCCAGCGTCACACTAGCGTTCGCCGTCATGAGTCGCACAACTTCCATCGTTCTGGCATTGTCCATTTCTCTCGCACTCGCAGCGTCATCGTCAATCAATCCCGTCATACCCCTTTCCATGATGGCGCCTGAACATGCCTGCTACTTCCTGTGTGATGTATGTTTTGCAGAGATCGGTATGGTAAGTATGAATTATTATATTAATTCAAGCTTTTACTTTGTTGCGCTGAAGGAAAGAAAATACAATACATTTTAAAGTTTAAAGAAAGGTGCGGCTAGTAAATAGTAATTTTACAGAGGAAAAAAATATGTATCAATTCAGATGTTTTACTAGATAGTAATGTATTAATTTAGTTTAGTAAATAGCAAGTTTGTAGTGATTTGACAGAACAGGAAATGTGTAGCCAATCATATAAGTTACTAGCAATTAATGCATTTGTTCAGTATAGTAAATTACTAGAAGGTAGAAATTTTTACCAGAACAAGAAATGTGTGCCAATTCAGATTAGTGACTAGCTAGTAAGTCATTAATTCAGTTTAGAAAGTAGCTAGTTTGTAGTAATTTTACAGAACAGGAAATATGTAGTAATTCAGATTCAGATTAGTGGTACTTTCAGTTTAGTGAGCACCTAATACTTCAGAAGTAAATGTTAGTGGTTAGAGAGTTTGTGGTATTTTAGTAAAATGCTTAGTGTGTCAGTAATTTTAATGACCCGCGAGTATGTAGTATTTTAGAAATGCTTAGTGCGTCAGTAATTTTAGTGACCCGCGAGTATGTAGTAAATAATTTTAGTGATCAGAGAGTATGCAGTATTTTAGTAAATATTTATTGTGTTACTAATTTTAGTCATCAGCGAGTATGGACTATTTTAGTAAATACTTAGTATATCAGTAATACCATGTACACACTTTCTCACAGCCAATGTCATGCATACACTTTCTCAACAGCCAGTGTCATGTACACACTTTCTCGACAACCAATGTCATGTACACACTTTCTCAACAGCCAATGTCAATTGCAAACTTTCTTAATATCCAATGTCATGTGCACACTTTCTCAACAGACAATGTCACGTGGTTAATTTGAGCACCAGATATGTGTACTATGAAATGTTTGGGGTATAGAGGATAGTTTGGGTGATCAGAGACATTTAAAATATTCTGGATAATTTGGATGTCTTGTGTTGTAAGTGACATTTGGGATATTCTGGATAATTTGGATGTCTTGTGTTGTAGGTGGCATTTAAGATATTCTGGATAATTTGGATGTCTTGTGTTGTAAAAGACATTTAAGATTTAGATTGTAGTGTGATAGTGTTTTTGTGTCCAGGGTGGCCTGGAAGTTAGTGAGTGATGTTTGTGTATCCAGAATGGTTTGGGATTTAAAGAGTGATGGTTTTACAGTCCAGAGTGATCTGGGAGTTATGTGAACGAGACCAGCCAATGGTTGAGATCAAAAGTTTACCTGCAGTAGATAGTCATGGTAAACTTTTGATCTCAACCATTGGCTGGTCTCGTTCACATAAATATTAACCATTAGATAATAAAAACTACTCATCCAGTTGGAACTGGTTTGGATTGCATCAGCAATTTCTAGCATATTTTCAACTCGAGTTGTTTACTCCAACTCTGACACTTACAAAAATATCATCATAATGAGTGCCTAAGGTCGGGTTACTTCGACAATTTAACAGTTTATATAACAATTAAGTCTAGAAATAGGGATAGGCAAATTTATATAACAATTAAGTCTAGAAATAGGGATAAGCAAATTTATATAACAATTAAGTCTAGAAATAGGGATAAGCAAATTTATATAACAATTAAGTCTAGAAATAGGGATAGGCAAATTTATATAACAATTAAGTCTAGAAATAGCGATAGGCAAATTTATATAACAATTAAGTCTAGAAATATGGATGGGCAAATTTACTCCGCCACAGTGCCTATTACTTAACATTGCTTTCTACAATTCATTTATCTTTCTCCCCATAAACAAATATTTGCTTCTCGTTAAAATATTTTTTTATTTTTATATTTTCTTCAGGACAAGGATATGATGTACTGTGCCAACCACGTCTGTCTGAAAATACAGGAAGGCAGCTGTGGAATTCCAGAAATGTTGTGGCTGGGACACAAATGTACCAATTTTGGTGCCATAGAGCAGATACTGCATGGTGACAAAAAACACTGACAGCAACAATGACATTATTGTTGCAGATAACTCTGGAGTGTGGTAAATCTTTTGGACACATTCAACATCTGTACTACTCATATCGAAATGAACTAAGTACTCAATAAAGTATGAAGTTAAACCGAAAAATGTAAACATACAAGATAATAGTGTTTAATATCATTTGTGTGCATGCTCTGTTAGGGAATCGGCGAACATGACCAAATGAATTAGAACACAAACTGAGGTACTGTATTAGGTAATCAACACTTATTACCATATAAATTAGAACACAAAGTGAGTTATTGTATTAGAGAATCAGCACACATGATCATATGAATTAAAACAGAGTTCAATTTTAATGACGTTAGATCAACTCGATCAGAATGTATATTAGGAACCTGGTTTATTTAGTGTACATAAAATTTACTTTCTTCCTTGTAATGTAAAGGTGTTGAAGTTGCTAGGTACCCTAATCGCACCATGACTGGATTTTCCCCCTTGTAAAAATGTTGAGGTCACTAGATACTCTGGGCATGCCATGACCTGATTTTCTCACTTGTAACCTAAAGATGTTGAGGTCACTAGGTACTCTAAGCGTAGACTTTCCATGGCACTCTTCAGGACATCAGTCTTCATAAGATATGGTCTTTATTTATTTTTTCGTAAACAAAACGAGGATGTTTAATATACATACTTACTTTTGGAATTTCCACTGCGCACAAAGTTAATTGCTGTAAAAATGTAACACATCATCAAATTAATTTATTAGAAGTTTTCACTCACTACAAAAGTAAAAACCATCTATATTCGTTCAAATTACATGCCGAACCCAAATTCTCAAACCAAATTACCCGCCGAACCCAAATTCTCAAACCAAATTGCACGCTGAACCCAAATTCTCAAACCAAATTACACGCTGAACCCAAATTCTCAAACCAAATTACACGCTGAACCCAAATTCTCAAACCAAATTACACGCTGAACCCAAATTCTCAAACCAAATTACACGCTGAACCCAAATTCTCAAACCAAATTACACGCTGAACCCAAATTCTCAAACCAAATTACACGCTGAACTCAAACAGTCCTGTTTTCGTAAGGAACTTTGAAATGCATTTAGAGTATTGAAAATCAAATTACGGAAACAACCAGAAAAGATTTCTGCATTACATGGGCACTAAGGCACTTGTAGATGCGATCTCTTTATTTCGGACTCGTGACGTCATTTGTGTAGTGCAACACTTCTTTCTTGGTCCAATGCTTGGAGGTACTCTTAGAGTAGACGTGCTTAAATAATTAAACGTGTGCAGTGAGAGTTTTGTGAACGGTACTTTAATTATTAAACTTGTGCAGTGAGAGTTTTGTGAATCTTACTTTAATTATTGAACTTGTGCACATTTTCATTATTATACTTGTGCAGTGTGAGTTTTGTTAATTGTACTTGAATAATTAAACTTGAGCAGGGAGAGTTTATTAAGGTACTTTACTTATTAAACTTATGCAGTGAGAAATTAGTTAACACTTTTTAACCTTCGTGCTTGGAGACTAAAGGGAGAGTTTAGTTAACAGTATTTTAAGTGCACGCATTATCATTTTTTTCTCTGACAAATGACGACCCTCGTTTACAAGAATTGCCATTCACGTAAAAATGGCTCTCCCTGTTTTGATAATTTTCACTGACAAACAGCTCTCCATGTTTTGATATCTTTCACTGACAAATAGCTCTCACTGTTTTGATCATTTTCACTAACAAATAGCTCTCTCTGTTTTGATATCTTTCACTGAAAAATGTAACTTCCTGTGTCATGGTGACTATCTTTCACTGACAAATGTGTCTCCCTGAATCATAGAAACTATAACTGACAAATATATCTTTCTGTGTTATAGTGACTATCTTTTACAGATTAATGCATCTTCATGTGTCATAGAAAATATAATTCACTGACAAATGACTCTTTCTGTGTTATAGTTGCTATCTTTCACTAACAAATATAGCTTTTTCTTTTGATAATCGTACACTGATAAATTGGAGTCCATGTTTCACAATCACTGACAAAGAAACTTTGTTTCATACAGACAGTCTTTCACTGACAAAGAAACTCTGTTTCATACAGACAGTCTATCACTGACAAAGAAACTCTGTTTCATACAGACAGTCTTTCACTGACAAAGAAACTCTGTTTCATACAGACAGTCTTTCACTGACAAAGAAACTCTGTTTCATACAGACAATCTTTCACTGACAAGAAAACTCTGTTCAGTCAGTCTTTCACTGACAAAAAAAAACTCTGTTCAGACAGTCTTTCACTGACAAAAAAACTCGGTTTCATACAGTCAGTCTTTCACTGACAAGAAAACTCTGTTTCATACAGACAATCTTTCACTGACAAGAAAACTCTGTTCAGTCAGTCTTTCACTGACAAAAAAAACTCTGTTCAGTCAGTCTTTCACTGACAAAGGGAGCGAATCACTGCACACAAGGTAACGTTCTTGCATTGGCGCCCCAAATGGGCAGAAATCAATCAGTCTATTCTTGACTCAACATAAATTGTAAAAACAAAGAAAAATCAGTCACTCCTTAATTCATAAGAGAATCTTTCAATGACAGTTGAGTGAGTGTACACAGAAAAGGCAGTTTATTTAGAATAATTTCATCCTTCATCAAAATAGTATATCATCTCTCATCGTGATAATATCTCATCCCTCACCGTGATTGTATCTCATCCCTCACCAAGATAAACAAATTGGTACAGATATAAATTTTGATATGTAAATAGAAACATTTTTAAAATATAAAAATAAAGAGATATTTTAGATATACAAATGTATAGCGATAGTTTTCAAACGTAGAGATATTTTAGATGTAGAAATACATAGCGGTAGTTTACAAACCTGAAGAGATATTTTCCTTTGGGAATATGTCTAAGCCTTTACATTTCCAAATTATCATGGCATAGATAGATAGATAGATAGATAGATAGATAGATAGATAGATAGATAGATAGAT
Source organism: Sinotaia quadrata (assembly GCA_028829895.1). Taxonomy (NCBI): domain Eukaryota; kingdom Metazoa; phylum Mollusca; class Gastropoda; order Architaenioglossa; family Viviparidae; genus Sinotaia; species Sinotaia quadrata. The sequence goes on along the minus strand of CM054177.1, from coordinate 31,093,943 downwards.
AGATAGATAGATAGATAGATAGATAGATAGATAGATAGATAGATAGATAGATAGATAGATAGATAGATAGATAGATAGATAGATAGATAGATAGATAGATAGATAGATAGAGTATTGTAAAAAAAAAAACAACAGACGTATGCACTTAAAAAATAAATTGAACAGAAAAAATTAGACTTGAAATATATAATCATATATGTAAAACGGTTCTCATCAAAACAGCATTGCTGTAAATATTTTTTAAAAAAACACTACAAATTCAATTCCTTCTGATAGAATATATTAGAGATTATCGATATTCCAACACCCAAAACTGGACGATCAAATTTACTTAAAATTAACCAATTTTACTAGTTTCAAAAATTGAAATGACTCTTTTATGTTTTTTTTATTGTTCAAGAACATTATTTCTACAAAACAATGAGATAAGTAATAACTTCCCCTTATAATAATAATATATGCCAACTTCTATATTTATTAGTTTTATTTCAGTCAATGCAAATGTTTTCAAGATAACCGATTTGTGGCTGAAAGTCGCTTTAGTTATTTGTACTAATTACAGTGAAGTCCAGCATTGCGGCCATAAATGCTTGGCTTTTTTAAGTACGGACGTCATTCAAGCTTCTCCTCCTGACTGTTCAGTCGAGTGGCAACATTTCATAATTTATTAGAATTTGGTCTTAGGTTATGTCATTTTGTGCTTGCTTATCCTCACGTCATTTCCTGCTGATCTTTGCCAGATTCCCTATGAACAAAGAGAGCTGATGCATTGAACTGCCAAGGCCACTCGCGCCGCCAAGACTGTTGACGTTGTACAGACTTCCGGTTTCTCTAGAGAGCATACATGCGCTCTTGCACTCATCCAGTGTGGCGAAATTATTGTCGTTGCCATCGCAACCACCATAAGCAAACTCTTTACACGTGTTCGAAGACAGGTCGAAGTAGTAACGCGTAAGCAGGGCTCTGCAACGCCCAGTGTCACGGGTCTTGCTACAGCGAGTACTGGGTATTTGAGCTGGGCAGAGCAAGGGACACAACTGTCATCATTTCTGATACAAACACATTTATAATGACATATTTTGAAAAATCTAACAGCACGCGTAAATAAAAACACATTAAAACAAATAGTAAAAAATAATGCAATGTAAAAACACAAATGAAATAAAAGTAAATAACAGAACACATACACAAATTAAATATAAAGTAAGTCAATAAATAACAGAATATAAATACATAAATTAAAACAAATAGTAAAAAATAAATAACACTAAATAAACAATTGAATCAAACATAAAATTACATCGCATAAGCAAAGTTCGATATAAGAACAAATAATGTAACTATATATATATATAAAAGAAAGGGATTAACAAATAACACTATGTAAATAATGAATATTTATAAATAACACATTTGTAATTAAGGAAAACAAAGTAGAACAAAAAAAAACACTATACAAGCAACTAGCACTTTAAAACCAAAGTAAATTGCAAAAGTATCCAAATAAATATCCCTTAAAAACAATAGAAAAAATAGAGAAACAGAATTAGACAAGCCATGTGCGCCCTATGAAGAGCTATTGACCCATTGTGAAAAATCGCAAAATGAAATGTATGGGCATGTCACACGATCAACAGGGCTTGCCAAGACAATCATGCAAGGTACTGTGCAAGGAGGGTGAAGGAGAGGAAAGGATGGGAGGTTAACATCTCGGAGTGGACAGGAAGCTGAGCGATACAGTAAGATTATCAGAAAACAGAATGGAATGGAGGAAGCTGGTTGACAGGTCTTCAGTGGTGCCCCAAAGGTCGGCAAGACTAAGGGATAGATTGATAGATAGATAGATAGATAGATAGATAGATAGATAGATAGATAGATAGATAGATAGATAGATAGATAGATAGATAGATAGATAGATAGATAGATAGATAGATAGATAGATAGATAGATAGATAGACAGATAGATAGATTTTTAAATAGTACATTTGACAAACAGCAATATGTACAGAAGCAGCACTTCTGAAATAAAACATCTTTTAAAACAACACTAAATTTAAAATAATCACTTCAAAAAATGCCTTTAAAAACAAAAAGTAAAATAAATATTATGCACACAAGTAGCAGTCTAAAAGCAAAGTAAATTAAGCAAGTAAGTTCAAAACAAAGTGCACTACAAAAAGAATAATGTATAAATGTATTTCATTTCAGAGTCAAGGAATGCATAAACAAACATCACTTCAAAAATAAAGTAATTTTAAATAAACAGAATACTACAGCATCATAAATTGCCATAAATGAAATTTACTAGATCTATAAATAAAAATGCAAGGTAATAAGACTCCAAACAAAAGAATACAACTACAACAAAGAGCAACAAATAATTGCTACTTGAAAATGTATACTGCTAATAACAAAAATAAACAACACTAAAGCATGATAAATACCACAACAATAAATAAATAGCACTATACGAACACCTCTAGTAACAAATATATTGTACAAAAGCAAACAGTGCTATACAACAAATATATTGTACAAAAGCAAACAGTGCTATACAACAAATATATTGTACAAAAGCAAACAGTGCTATACAACAAATATATTGTACAAAAGCAAACAGTACTATACAACAAATATATTGTACAAAAGCAAACAGTACTATACAACAAATATATTGTACAAAAGCAAACAGTACTATACAACAAATATATTGTACAAAGCCAAACAGTACTATGCAACAAATATATTGTACAAAACCAAATAGTACTATGCAACAATTATATTGTACAAAACCAAATAGTACTATGCAACAAATATATTGTACAAAACCAAATAGTACTGTACAACAAATAACTCGTCAAATACTAGTAACATTACAAAATCACAACTATGGAAACAAAATATTAGTAAGACAAATACTAGTAGCATTACAAAATTACAACAATAGAAACAAATAGTTCGCCAAATACTAGTAACATTACAAAATCATAACTATGGAAACAAATAGTAAGACAAAATTAGCAAAGCAAAGATACTACTACGATATACACAACAATAATGAAAACCTTGAAAAATATACATTACAAAGACAAATATTCCTGAACATAAAAACGTGGTGAAAAAGAAACAGCACTAAATCATTTAACAGAAACAAATATCACTGCATTAAACTGACTACCATAGCAAATGAATGTTACAAAATAAATAACAACAAAATAATATAAAATTTCACAAACAAATAGCACTGCAAAACGTCACTATCATAAGTAATAAATGCTAGAAAAGAAATAGCACATGCTTTATAATAAATAAATCTAGAGAAGAAATAGCACATGCTTTATAATAAATAAATCTAGAGAAGAAATAGCACATGCTTTATAATAAATAAATGCTAGAGAAGAAGAGCTCTGCACAAACTTCTCTACTGTAGAAAATAAATGCGCAAACGAAATACCATCGCAAAAACGCCAGTTATGGTAAATAAATGATAGAAAGGAAACAGAACTGCAAAACGTCACTGTTATGGTAAATAAATGATAGAAAGGAAACAGAACTGCAAAACGTCACTGTTATGGTAAATAAATGGTAGAAAGGAAACAGCACTGCAAAACGTCACTGTAATGTTAAATAAATGGTAGAAAGGAAACAGCACTGCAAAACGTAACTGTAATATTAAATAAATGGTAGAAAGGAAACAGCACTGCAAAACGTCACTGTTATGGTAAATAAAATATAGAAAGGAAACAGCACTGAAAAAGTCACTATTATAGCAAATAAATGCTACAAAATTAAAGAGCATTGCAAAAATATCATTAATATAGTAAATAAAATGCTAGGAAAATGAAAGCAAATTCCATTATTATTACAGGATTTATACGCTACAAATACCATTATTATTACAGGATTTATACGCTACAAATACCATTATTATTACAGGATTTATACGCTACAAATTCCATTATTATTACAGGATTTGTACGCTACAAATTCCATTATTATTACAGGATTTATACGCTACAAATTCCATTATTATTACAGGATTTATACGCTACAAAACTAATCGCACTAAAATACCAGGTAAATCAAAATGCAACCACACATTGCACACATTGTAATTTTTTTTTGTAATTTTTTGAAAAATCAAAAGTACGGGAAGTTGGCGGTTTGTTGTCCAGCAACACTTGGTCAAGTGACCTCAGTTTCTTTGAACTGTTATCAACTGTTGCTAGGAACGCCTGCAATAAAAGATGGCGGCTCCACTGAATGAAGGCACGAGACTCAGAGCTTAGTGGAGTGGGACGTGCTCTTCTCCCCGACTTTCTTGAACATATAGGTCAAGGAGCATGCGCGCTGCCATAGCTGTTATAAAAATAGATTTTTGTGACCAAATTCCGGCTTTCATTGCTCACGCTATAAATTTTATAACGAATCACTCGTGCTTAATATTTTTTTTCTTAAGCTATAATTAGAAACACTGCAACGCAATGTGCAGTGCGTGGATGTACATACGACTTTGAGAAAACTATTAAAAGACATTAAATCAATCTTGTGTTAAACATTTTCCAATCAAACTAAGTATCAATGTGGATGTACATACGACTTTGAGAAAACTATTAAAAGACATTCAATCAATCTTGTTTTAAACATTTTCCAATCAAACTAAGTAAGTGTCAATGTGATGTACCCTTCGCTTTCTATGGAACGCCATTCGAGGCAGACCTCAAAAGATAGTGGTTGTCGTCTGCTTAATGGCTGAAAAATCCTCCACACAGTGTTTATGTGTGCTGATAAATGTCCTACCATTGATAATCCTGTACCAGAGTTATATCTTGGTTATCAAAGATAGGCGGTTAAAAGGCGGCGAGCACTGATACGGTATCCAGCGAGTGTCGTCTGCTGCAAATAACATGCATAATAAGCAAACCAGTCAAAGTGGGAAAAAAGTCAATGCGGCAATTCCAACCCATCTGATCGCCTCCTTGATGATCCAATCTTACTGTCAAAAACTCCATGCGAGTGTGAGATTCTAAAAACTACAAACTCCTAACGAGCCAAACCAAATATACTTTCTCAGTAACAAATTCACACACCGCCTGTTGATCACAAAAGCCTTGAGGATTTACAAACGTCACATCCTTGACATATATTTTTTAAGTAAGTTAGGGAAAGTTGTGAATAATGAAAGCGAGAACGGATTAGATATTCGTTGTTGGTTCTGTGTCTTCAGTCAATGTGGTTTAACCTCAGTGAAATGTGAAATGTGAAATGTGAACGAATGGACACGAACTCTTCTTAAACATCCACAGCTTTAAGCTTCTTTTTGTTTTCAGTCTTCAAACTCTTCAAACAGCCACAGCTTTAAGCTTCTTTTTGTTATCAGTCTTCAAACTCAAGGCGACTACACTGTGTGGAGTTCAAAAGAGATTGCAAATGGCGGCCCAGAAATTACGAACACTCGATTATTCTCTATGACTCACGTGACCACGCCTTCTGCTCATATAATCCTCATCCCAAATCACTGTGCATCGCAAGTGGGGCTGCCATCTTGCTTCTGTGATTCCAATCAGCAACTGATCACGTGATCATTCATTCATTTATATATATATAAAACATGAAATAATAAAATATTTTTTAAAAAGAATATAACTAAATATAACGTCATCTCTGTGGAATCTCTACAAAAATAATTTTTAAAGGAATATAATTAAATATAACTTCTTCTCAGTAGAATCTCTACAAATTAAATTAGCACCTTACCTGCTGAGAAAGCTCGATTAACTGCAGGCAGAGCTATTTTTAAAAAAATATAATATATAGGATATTAATTTCGATAATGACTGCAGACTGCATATATATAATGACTGCATAAAAAATAGAGAGAGAAATATAGAGACAAAATACTGTATCTCAGCCCATTTAGGCTTATGTTACAGACGGAATACATGTCAAAATATCTCAACCCATTGTAGGCTTATGTTACAGACGCAATACATGTCAAAATAAATATCTCAATCCATTGTGGGCTTATGTTACAGACGGAATACATGTCAAAATATCTCAACCCATTGTAGGCTTATGTTACAGACGCAATACATGTCAAAATATCTCAACCCGTTGTGGGCTTATGTTACAGACGCAATACATGTCAAAATATCTCAACCCGTTGTGGGCTTATGTTACAGACGCAATACATGTCAAAATATCTCAACCCGTTGTGGGCTTATGTTACAGACGCAATACATGTCAAGATATCTCATCCTTTTCTAGGCCTACGTTTTTGGAAATAATTCTCAAAGTTTTGTAGGCCTCTGCCACAAACACCTCACTATATCTCAAACCTTTATAGATCTAGATAACATGTTGTATATCCTACATTTCAGTGTTGCGATATATCCCAGTTTTCATATGTATCTCACACATACTATTAATTATATCATTATATTCCAGATTTTGTAATACATCACATATAAATATATCATTACATTCCAGCGTTTGTGTGCATATTACATCTCACATATATATCATTATATTCCATCTTTTTCGTGTATTTCACATATACTTATATCAAAGCTTTGGATTATGTCACAACGTCGACCAACTCAAGGTATGCACATTTACTTCAAGACTCGTCAACTTCAGTTATTCTTCCTACTTGGCGTGATTCCAGAGTATGCTAAGTCAATCGCTCGCTCTCTCTCTCTCTCTCTCTCTCTCTCTCTCTCTCTCTCTCTCTCTCTCTCTCTCTCTCTCTCTCTCTCTCTCTCAGTGCTGACGTTACTGTATTCAGTGACAAGTGCAGAGTAAAAGTTGAATTTAATGACAGTATAGAGAGCCATGGCATTGACAGTATACACTATAGGGTAATGGTATCTAATGATAGTATCTATAGCAATCGAAATCACCAAATCACCGCTTCATGTCTCTGTACACTACTACAAAATATCGCCCCCTATAGTGAAGTAAATCACAGCATATCAACACGTCTCTACTACTGCACACTACCACAAAATATCGCCCCCTACTGTAATCAATAGTAAGTCACCTTTTGACTGAGACTAAGTAGTACGAATCTTAATCCCATTACTAATAGACAGCACATGAAGGTGATGATTACGACGACGATTACGATGATGATGATGATGACAGTGGTGATGATGATGGCATTTGTACTATTACATCTGTTACTATTATTACGAATGCTATTGCTAATCTCCCGACGAGAACGACGATGGCGGTGGCGATAGTGGTGGTAATAGTGACAGCGATGTTGATGATAAAGGTAGCGATGTTGATGACGGTGTTGATGATAAAGGTAGCGATGTTGATGACGATGATGATGATACTTACGGGATTCGCATAGAGCAATGTCGCCAAAGAACTGCAGAGTCTTGATGCTACACCTTTGAGAGCCACACGTCTGAGAAATGCAAAATGAAAACATTAAACTACACTTTTTTTTCCATAACTCTAAATGTGCATACACGTGTATTTTTTATATGACATTGTACAAAATATTGTCTTTCTTTCATACAAGAAATGTGTATATTCTTTGCATGACTAAGCAAAATATATTTCAGAAAATTGTTAGTTTCTAATAGCTAGATTGCATGATAAAACCAATTATGTGAACAGGAAATTTGTTTTTGATATTAAAGTAGTAAATTAAAAGAAAGTATTTGTAAAAGGAGATTAACGTTTTATTAAACAGCAAAAGACAACTTATAAAAATAATGATATACAAAGGAATTGTTTAGGACACATGAATTTCAATTAATTATTTTTTTTATTAAAAGAGCTAATGATCTAAAGTCACGTAACTATTCAGTTGCTTTGGAAGAGAGAAGAGTCTTTTATTAATAATTGCAATAATGATGGTCGCCAGTGGATAGTTTCTCTCTCTCTCTCTCTCTCTCTCTCTCTCTCTCTCTCTCTCTCTCTCTCTCTCTCTCTCTGCATTGACAAAATAGTTTCTGTCCTTATTTACATTCCTGTCCTCACAAACCCTACTTTTATATACAATCCTGTCCTTATTTACATTCCTGTCCTCACAAACCTATTTTTACATACAGCCCTGTCCTTATTTACATTCCTGTCCTCACAAACCTATTTTTACATACAGCCCTGTCCTTATTTACATTCCTGTCCTCACAAACCTACTTTTACATACAGCCCTGTCATTTACATTCCTTTCCTCACAAACCTATTTTTACATACAGCCCTGTCCTTATTTACATTCCTGTCCTCACAAACCTACTTTTACATACAGCCCTGTCATTTACATTCCTTTCCTCACAAACCTATTTTTACATACAGCCCTGTCCTTATTTATATTCCTGTCCTCACAAACCTATTTTTACATACAGCCCTGTCCTTATTTACATTCCTGTCCTCACAAACCTATTTTAACATACAGCCCTGTCCTTATTTACATTCCTGTCCTCACAAACCTATTTTTACATACAGCCCTGTCCTTATTTACATTCCTGTCCTCACAAACCTATTTTAACATACAGCCCTGTCCTTATTTACATTCCTGACCTCATCCTCTGTTGCTATTATATTACTGTCCGCACTAACACTCCTGCTCTCACACGACTGATCTTTGATTACATTATTATCCTACATGACATTCCTGTTTTTATGTATCATAACAGTTTCAACAGAATCAACCAACTAATCGATTAAGGCAATTGTTACAACGTACTGCTAACTTTAACAGTTCATCTGAATCAAACTACCGGCCAACCGAATGAGGGCGTTTACCACAACTTACTAATGGGCACAAAGCACTCTTGCATATACACGTCTGTCCCCATGACCTTACTGCATACCCTTCAGGACAATAGCTGTTGCATTGCTGCACTGAAAAAATACAAACAAGTACATTATCAGCATCAACAACAACACCGTCATCGTGTGTCATAAATACATCGACACATTCATCCTGCCAGTCATCATAATATCATGGTATTATTATTATCATTATCAATGCATCCAGTCAATGTGTAAAACTACTATGTTACGTAGTTATGCAGTTCTTGTGTAGTTACATAGTTATGCAGTTCTTGTGTAGTTACATAGTTATGCAGTTCTCGTGTAGTTACATAGTTATGCAATTCTCGTGTAGTTACATAGTTATGCAGTTCTCGTGTAGTTACATAGTTATGCAGTTCTCGTGTAGTTACATAGTTATGCAGTTCTCGTGTAGTTACATAGTTATGCAGTTCTCGTGTAGTTACATAGTTATGCAGTTCTCGTGTAGTTACATAGTTATTTGCTTATTTTTTGGCGCGAAATCGACTTCTCCTGTGTGTGCTCCCCTTAAGAACGAAGTTCATTTAGTATCAAAATGTCACAACCAGAAGTGGACGTGAAAATGTCACACATTATGGTAATCATCAAAACATCAAACAGAAGCAGACATGAATATGTCATAACTATTTACTATGCATCAAAACGCCACACAGATTGAAGTGGACATTAAAGGGTCATAACTATTTAGTAGACATCAAAACCCCACACAGATTGAAGTGGACATTAAAGGGTCATAACTATTTAGTAGACATCAAAACCCCACACAGATTGAAGTGGACATTAAAGGGTCAGTATTATATGCTAGGCATCAAATTGCACACGTCACGCTACAGACGTCACACATGCTACTTTGGGCGTGGGAATGTCCTGCCTGATTTTACACTGAACACCAAAATTTCAAACCGGACATGCCTGTTTGAAACTTTAATTTTGTGTCTCAGCTCTGCAGAATGTTAATCTTCGGATTAGCATTTTAATCACTTTTAATTCTAAAATGCTTTTAGCGGCTTAACATTGTCAACAAGCATCTGATTTTAATCACTTTTTATTTCTAAAATGCATTTAGTGTATGCTTAACATTGTCAACAAAGATTTCATTTCTGGATAATACGTCACTCATTGACATAAATAATTAATAGTCTTTTGGTCTCAAATATATTTATTATATTTGAATTATGTCACTGATTTTCAAAACAAATTTTTTAGTACAATTTTATTCCAGTTTTAGTGTTACGCCAAAACACACAGCACAACGTTTATCGTTGTCACAAAGGTTCAAAAGCCGAGTATATGTACGAGTGAGTGGTGACATATATAGTAGTTAATTAGATTGACGCCCATTGGATGGTCTTTAGATCAACATTTTGTGATCCTCAAAAAGAGAATTTGTGCATTTTGTAATTTTACTTTTTCTTTCTAGTCTTTTGACAAATAAAAGTGCTATTTGCTCTTTGTCTTTGTTTGTATTCGAGGCTGTGTAAATTGGCGTGTTGCTTAAACTTGGTCTGTGTTTGCAGCGAGATTTAATTTCACACTCTAGAATTACCAGGATGTTTGCTCTTGTTATCGCTGGCTATAACTGTCTGGTCTTATAACTAACTGCAAGACTCTCTCTTGTTATCACTGGCTATAACTGTCTGGTCTTATAACTAACTGCAAGGCTCTCGGTAGCCAAAAGCATTTTAGAATAGCAGATATAATAAGCGTTCTGATCAGTAGCATTAGACTCTTGATCACCAGGTGTAAACATTTTGATCTTATCACTGGCTAAACTTTTAGTTTTATCAGTGGTAGTAAGCGTTATGGCCATATCAGGTTAGAAATATGAACTTGAGATCATAGTACAAAACAGAGAAATGACATGTATGGAGAACATCAAGGAACAAAAAAAAGAATTGTGTTGAGAACATCAAGGACATAAAGAAAACAACTGTATTGAGAATATCAAAGAACAAAGAATAAACCGGTTAACCAACAGACTTAAATGTGCCACCCAGAAAAGTAAATAAATAAATGTTTTTTTTATTTTTCAGTGACAGAGAGTGGTTAAATTTGTCGCTATTTGTAATCGCACAGTGACAAAATAAATCACTCCTTAAAACAATCCAGTGACAAAATAAATCACTAGTTAAAAATACTCCCAGTGACAAAATAAATGACTCCCTAAAACACTTCCAGTTACAAAATAAATCACTCCTTAAAACACTTCCAGTTACAAAATAAATCACTCCTTAAAACACTTCCAATGACAAAATATGTCACCACTTAGAAATTCGTTGCCCCGTTTGGCAAAGAATGGATTAAGACGAACACAGGGCTCCGCCTACAAAATAAATATTGTACTGAAACAACTTACCTCTCATTCAAGATCACGTGGGACTGACAAATGTCACGAGTTAACGCGATCTTGTTCATGACTTTGCATAAATTATAAATTGGCATTTAGTCTTTCCCGTCCGCCAGGATGCCATGCATTTTTTCAACTGTGTACTGATTTTCTGAGACTGTGTAGAGAGTGTAGAGAGCACTACAACCATGTACTCGTTTTATGATAGTATGTAAATCATGTTTCTGAGAAAATAAAATAAAATATCGTAAAGTTCCATCTCCAATAATACTGTGAGAAACAATTATTTAAAAGCATAATTTGCAATTTATATGAGTATCCCATTGTTTCATAATCGCCCTTCAAATATTTATGCAATGTTAATAAGACAACAAATCGAAAGGTTTTTAAGTTTTCCCAAAATAATTTCCAGCTGAGCGCCGAAGTGTTGGACGCTTTTAGGAGTGGAAGAAATTTCAAGGCTCTAATTGCAAATGAGAGAACCGTATTGATTGGTTTGTAACATCCTTACAGGTCGGCTAGTGGTTATTTTATTTCAAGTGATGTATTTCTCAAAACTCCCTGCGGCTAATTAAGGAACTGTATTTTAGATCTTAAGCACTTTTCTTTTCGGCAAGGATGTTTTTCTGCTCAAATCTAGTTAGTTTCTTTTCTTCCTTGTTCGCTTTATTTTGACTTAACAGTTAATTGTCATTGTTATACAAATGGTTCATTAACTATTCGAGAAATCAAATCTATTTCTTTTATCAGTATATTTTTTTTTATTGTTTTTTTAACCCGCTTCATTAACTATTCGAGAAATCAAACCTATTTCTTTCATCAGTATGTTCGTCATTGTCATAAAACCGTTTCATTAAATATTCGAGAAAAATCAATCCTATTTCTTTCATCAGTATGTTTGTCTCTTAAAACGTCTGATTGTCTGTTTATCAGTGGGTCTCTCTGCTTGTCTCTCAAATTGTGTGTTTAACTAATCAGTAAATTGTCTGTTTGACTAAATAATCAGTGGAAATATCTCTATATTGGCTAATCATTGTACCTAAGGTTTATTTCATCAATGGGTCTGTATATGTTTTATCATTGGATCTTCTGTTGGATTATGAATAGATCAAACTGTTGACTTAATTGTTATATAAATTGTTAAATTTTCAAAGTTATCCGACTCTTGGGCACTCCTTATGATGGTATTTTTTGTTGTTGTCAAAGTTATAGTAAACACCTCAGTTGGAGAATAGACTAGAAATTGTTCATGCAATCCAAACCAGTTCCAACTCGATAAATAGTTTTTCTGACTAATAGTCTCACACTGTTCATAAACAACCTCAACCAAAGGGGATGGACCAAAAGTTTCTTTGTTGAAGAGGTACTCTATTTTAATCACTTTGAATTTGAACTTAACTCGAATCTAGTCATAAAGACAATTGTTAGCTTATGGTAAATTCTGACTGTTAAAGAAAGAATGGACTTGGCATATTTTGTACATTTGCTATTGATCTATGATTTGAATTAGAGAATGCTTTAGGTAATTGAACCATTATTTCTATGTTCACTAATTTGATTAAATTATACTTGTGAATTTTGATCCACGTTATATTTCTTATGCTGTGTGTGTATTGGGCTAACGAAATTGTCGCAGGATTTGTAAGTTGAAAATATTTGTAGAATAGAAAGGAGTTTAGAGATAAAATATGCCTGAAATTTAGTGCTGCCTTCATTTGACTTTTGCAGAGCAAAGCGTCCCTATTCTTTAGTCACGCCATGCTACAGTGGTCACTGTACTCTGCTTCATCACGTTGATGTGTGAATCCAGCATTTACGTCAACTTATTAGTCAGGGGTGGATGGGGGCTCACTAAATATAGAATAAATGATGGATTCATCTTCTCCTTTAGTACGAAGTTTTCCTCCTACCGAAATACTATGACAGTGAATGTTTGTCTTTAATGTTGTGGAAAAGAAAACCCGCATATCCACCAAGTGAGAGACTAGTAGTGTCTTAGAGAATTATTAATAACAGAAATTAAGATTCTCTCTCTCTCTTTCTCTCTCTCTCTCTCTCTCTCTCACACACACACACACACACACACACACACACACACACACACACACACACACACACACACACACACATATATACATTGTGCGTACAAGTTTCTCTAAAAATGTCACACACACAAACATTGTGATTAAAGTTTCTCTAAAAATTTCACACACATTCTCTCTCTCTCTCTCTCTCACACACACACACTCTCTCTCTCTCTCATTCTCTCTCTCTCTCTCTCACACACACACACACACACACACACATTGTGAGTACAAGTTTATCTAAAATTTCACACACACACACACACACACACACACACATTGTGAGTACAAGTTTATCTAAAATTTCACACACACACACACACACACTGAGCCAACAATTCTCTAAACATTTCACACTCTCCTCTTTCACACACACACACACACTGAGCCAACAATTCTCTAAACATTTCACACTCTCCTCTTTCACACACACACACACACTGAGCCAACAATTCTCTAAACATTTCACACTCTCCTCTTTCACACACACACACACACAGTGAGCACACCAATACTCAAAACATTTCACCCCAAACCTGAGGTCAACGTGTTCTCTGGCTTTGCATTCCATGTCTCCTCTTTAAAATAGAATTTCTCCCACTTAATCTGAACACTTACCATTAGACTATACATTTTCCTTATAGAATAGAAACCTCTCCCTGTTCATGAAGTATTGCTTACACAAAGACTGTCGTAGACTTTAGTCACTTTAATTGTTCCTTAGGTAAAAAGTTTGTCAATGCTTACATTGTGCTTTGCACTGCAGTATCAAAATCGTTAAAATGACCGCCATTCCACTGTTGCAATCCATGTTGCAGGTGACTTTCAGACTTCGTTTCTTGAACAAAGAGTTGCAAGATAAAGTACAGTGAGTGCAGGAATAAAGCGTGATACATTGTAAACAATTCTGTGTTACAATAAAAGTTTTTAACATGTAAATAATTGTTACTAGAGCAATGATTTTTAATTTTAAATAGTTCTATGTTACAATAAAAGTTTTTAACATGTAAATAATTGTTACTAGAGCAATGATTTTTAATTTTAAATAGTTATGTTAGGACACAAAATGTGAAAATGTAAATAATTATAATCATATGCTAGAATCAAGAGTGTTAAAATGCAAACAATCTATATTAAAATAAAATATAATTAATCAAATGTTAATAATTTTATTAATTTTAACTACGATATTAAAATGTAAACTACTATATGCTCCAACGAATTTTTTTAATGTAAATAATTCCATGCTAGAATAGTGATTGTAAAATGCAGATAATTCATTGCTAGCTTATTGGCTGTCACATTCAGATAATTCCATGCTAGAACATTGATTGTAAAATGTAGATATTTCCATGCTAGTTTATTGGTTGTCACTTACAGATAATTCCATGCTAGAACATTGATTGTAAAATACAGATAATTAATGCTATTCTAAATAGAACTGAAATGCACATACATAATTTTTTTCCTCTGATTTCAATACTACGAATACAAAGTTCAAGTAAACATCTAAATAGGCATAAAGTCTTCCTCCCAAAACTTGCAGATTTTCCCTCATTTATGTCTAGACAACTTGTATTTTCCCTCTTTTTTCTATTTAAATTTAAAATTCTACAATATATTATTTGTCACTTTTACTCAACTTTTAATATTATTCTAATCAAAATCGCAGTGTCTTTATTGTTTGGTGTTTTAAACAAAAATAAATCATATTTCAATTTAGTTGTGCAAACAAAATTATATTTTTTCTTTTGATATTTGACAAGTTATATTTTTTCTTTTGATATTTGACAAGTTTATTACGCTTTACCTTGATTGTGAAGATAACGAAGGTGACTGGTCGTGTCCTTTAAGAAGAACTGGGGGGGGGGGAATCCTTCCACTGTTCCAGATATCCAAATCGCGTGCACTTCCAGATTCACAATCCCTCTACTCTCAATATATAATTTAATAATTTTATTATTCAACAAACAAACAAAATTCAATATTATTGTACAAATCCAATTCATGTGCTTTTCCAGAATTACAGTCTCTCAAGAATTTAATATCTTTACTAGCAACAAATCCAATCGCATTATTACTCCAAGTCACGTGGAATCTAGCGGTGCTAAAATAGAAATGTATTTGTTTTTCAGACTTTTTTCAGAATAGCATGAATATATATGGTTTGATCTAGGATTGAGAGTCGTTGGGAGGCTAGAGGCCTGTGACGAGTTAGTCTACAAGTTATGCTCTGTTGACTTTTGTTTGAGGTAATTGTCAACGTGTTATGACCTTGAGAATGTGTCTACGTTTTGCTTGCATTACTCTACAATCACAAAGTAGTCAGTTTAATTTGTATATAACGCATGGGGCAGTCTGCTTGTTGATAGGTATTTCAGCCACTGACTGATAGTTTTCCACATGACGCTTTTATTTTTAAACTGAATTTTGAAGGAAAAAGAAAAGAATTACTTGGTGGTCAGAAGAACGTACAGGTTATATATATATAGGCCTATCGAGGCACGCTGTTTACTGACATTTGCATGATAAGTCCACGACAAAACAAGCTTCACGTCTACATTTCCCTTTCTTTTCTTCCCCCTCCCCTCCCCCAACAAAAAAAAAATTGCTTCCGTTTTCCCTGGTGCTGTTGTGTAGGTCTATGATCCAAGGCCACCTCTCGTCCCATACTAAGAATTTTTTTTAAGTTGGTCGGCTCTTACAGGCATAATGATCCAGAATCCTGTCTTACAGGCATCCTGATCCAGAATCCTGTCTTGAATGCATCCTGATCCGAAGAAAGAGTCGAGTGACTGAACGCAGATTCAAAAAGCAAAAGTCAGAAACCTTCGTTGAAGAATGAGTTAAGTGTTTATCGTCAAATTGAAGAATGAGTTATGTGTTTATCGTCAAATTGAAGAATGAGTTATGTGTTTATCGTCAAAATCACTCGCCATTGATAATCTGTTTCTCGTAAACATTTGACTAAAGGGACAGTGAGGGATAGTAAGACTGCTCATTAAAATCATTTTTTTAATTATTTGATTGTTTTAATTATTAAATTGTACGTTATCCCCCATCTCAATTAATTCTTCAGAGCGATCGTTAATGGAATTGACTGGGGATGAGCCGTTTATAACTGACTGCTTGTTAATTAATTAAGAAGGAGATATAACATTCCCAGAAGGCACGTCGCTTAACTTACTTTCGCTATATTTAATGATTAACTGTCCCAGAAGGCACGTCACTTAACTTACTTTCGCTATATTTAATGATTAACTGTCCCATAAGGCACGTCACTTAACTTACTTTCGCTATATTTAATGATTAACTGTCCCATAAGGCACGTCACTTAACTTACTTTCGCTATATTTAATGATTAACTGTCCCATAAGGCACGTCACTTAACTCACTTTCGCTATATTTAATGATTAACTGTCCCATAAGCTGCAGGATTCAATCTAATTGCTGTAAGAGTACACGAGGCCGTTGGGCTATCAGCGTTAAAATCAAATTCAAAATTAATAATTAGTAATGCTGTGACGTGGTCGTTAAATAACCCCATATGTGATACACATACACACACATGCACACACACACACACACACACACACACACACACACACACACACTCACACATGCACACTAGGTATATTTTAATCCATTCCCAGGTCTGTCTACCGATTACCACTATTGGGGAGCTAATCCATGCTGAACCATTCTCCATGTAGGGAATTTGGCATGAAAACAAAGTTATAATTTTCACTATGCCCTGGGGTTACGATTAGCCTGACTACTTTTGGGGACATCCTTCTACTACTGTCACAGCCCAATTAATAGCCTCACTAAACCTGACCCCCAACCTAAACGTCAATACAAGATGCAAAATGATAAATAATTGTCAAATTATTTAACATCAATCATGATTAAACATGCAATATATTCATAACAAGACAAACATTCTAAGAGACACAGGATTAATGTTTTCTATTATATGGACATACTATTGTGTGTGTGTGTGTGTGTGTGTGTGTGTGTGTGTGTGTGTGTGTGTGTGTGTGTGTGTGTGATTCATTTAAATTATTACTTTCTTAAATACGTCTATACACTAGTAAAATAAGAAGAAAAATAAAAGACGCACAAACAGTTATGGTAGCACTCGGTCTGTTCTGTCCAAGCCACTCATAGTAAAGTTTGGTAAAAGTTCTGTCCAAACCACTAATGGTAAAGTTTGGTAAAAGTTCTGTCCAAGCCACTCATAGTAAAGTTTGGTAAAAGTTCTGTCCAAGCCACTAATGGTAAAGTTTGGTAAAAGTTCTGTCCAAGCCACTAATGGTAAAGTTTGGTAAAAGTTCTGTCCAAACCACTAATGGTAAAGTTTGGTAAAAGTTCTGTCCAAACCACTAATGGTAAAGTTTGGTAAAAGTTCTGTCCAAGCCACTAATGGTAAAGTTTGGTAAACGTTCTGTCCAAACCACTAATGGTAAAGTTTGATAGAAGTTCTGTCCAAGCCACTAATGGTAAAGTTTGGTAAAAGTTCAGTGACTTATATTTGTCCTACATTTCACCCAATTACTGCAGTATAAATTTAAATATACATAAATATAGAACTTTCAGTTAATTAGCCAGTAAGACAAGAGTTAA
The DNA here is from genome assembly GCA_028829895.1 of Sinotaia quadrata. Classification (NCBI taxonomy): domain Eukaryota; kingdom Metazoa; phylum Mollusca; class Gastropoda; order Architaenioglossa; family Viviparidae; genus Sinotaia; species Sinotaia quadrata. Next base: position 31,076,072 of record CM054177.1, on the reverse strand, counting down.
TGAATAGGACGATCCGTAATGGTAACTAATAATACACTTTTATTTTGAGGAAGAGATCTCTTCTGAATCAAAGCATGGTACACTGGCCTGCACATCTTATATTGAGCTAGTAGAGTGGTTGAATTTGGGAACTTGTTCTAGGGCCTCACTAAACAATCACTGCGCCCAGACATGGCAACCATGCAGTTTAAATCGTGATTTCTTCATTCCTATGTTAAGCAACCTTTAGTCGTAATTCTGAAAAGAACTGAACTCACAGTGAGCTTCAATCATCAAAACTAACACCACACATAGCTATGAACAGAGCCGGACAGCCAGCTCACTGCAATTCAGTAACATGTATTCAAACACCACATATAGATGTGAACAGAGCCGGACAGCCAGCTCACTGCAATTCACAAATAGCTATGAACAGAACTAAAAAGTCGACCACAACTCGCTTCAATGCTAAACCATTTTAACAGCATTAGTTCAAAATAAATACAACCTCAATTCACTGAAACTAAATTCAAATATTGAAACACTATACAGTTCTAAAAGACAACCAACTTCAACTTACAGAAACTATTTTCAAACAGCAAAACAGCATATATAGTTCTGAAAACAGGCACCAATTTCAATTCACAAAATCTATATTCAAATGATACATCATATACCAGTGAAAATGACAACATTTCAAAACTCTGATGAATTAAGACACAAAGACGTATTTTGACAATAAAGCACACATACACATCTTTTTCTTCAATGATCGACCAAGAAAATATGTATAAATTATCTTTGACATTAAAAGCATATTCACAGAAGATGATCCAAGAAAATGTCTATAAATTCTTTAGTTTTCTTGACACTAGAGCACATTCATTCTCAAAAGATGAGCCAAAAAATCGTTCCTAAATCTTTTCGTTTACTTTACCAGTGAAGCATATATTTATTCTCTAAAGATAGCCAAAAGGTATCTTTAAATCCCTTCACTTATTTCACAATGTAGGATACTCAAAAGATGAGCCAAAAGGTATCTTTAAATCCCTTCACTTATTTCACATTGTAGCATATATTTATTCTCAACAGATGAGCCAAATGTATCTCTAAATCCCTTCACTTATTTCACATTGTAGCATATATTTATTCTCAACAGATGAGCCAAATGTATCTCTAAATCCCTTCACTTATTTCACATTGTAGCATATATTTATTCTCAACAGATGAGCCAAATGTATCTCTAAATCCCTTCACTTATTTCACATTGTAGCATATATTTATTCTCAACAGATGAGCCAAACGTATCTCTAAATCCTTTCGTTTCCTTGCCTGCTTTCGGTCGCAGAACGTGAGAGATAATAATTTGTGGAGGGCAAGAACACAAAAACGGTCTGAGAAGGATAAAACACACAAATAAAAAGGTTTGAGAAGGGTAAAACACAAAAACGGCACAACCCTTGCAATCGCAAATAGCTGACAACTAACGGCAATAAAATTAATGATTGTAATAGAATCACGAGCAAAAAGTAAAATTATTATATAAATGAGCCAAGCAATTTAAGTAAACTTATTTTAAGAAAAAGAAATTCACAGTAAATTAGTTCAGTGATAAGAGAATGGAATTAATAACAATTTTTAAAAATCAGCAGAATCTGAAAAATTCAAATAAAAACAAAGACAAAATGAAAGCTGAAGGGGAAAATACGAACAGTATTCTAAAAACATAAAACTCCATGCTTCACTTTAAACATAGAGTTCCATACATTACTTAAACATAGAACTCCATGCTTTATTTAAACATAGAACTCCATGCTTTATTTAAACATAGAACTCCATGCTTTATTTAAACATAGAACTCCATGCTTTATTTAAACATAGAACTCCATGCTTTATTTAAACATAGAACTCCATGCTTTATTTAAACATAGAACTCCATGCTTTATTTAAACATAGAACTCCATGCTTTATTTAAACATAGAACTCCATGCTTTATTTAAACATAGAACTCCATGTTGCACTTAAACTAAGGCTTCCATCACACTTGACAGAGGAGTGATGAATTTCAATTTTGTTTACGTTCATTTCTGTAATCTTCTTCATTCCTAAAACTTTCCGCACTCAATTTTTTAAAAAAAGGTCTAATTTGACCTCATTGCCTCAACGGCGTCATCAAACACGTGACAACACAAGAATAACTATGCACAATGGCAAATCAGGAATAAAATCTTAGCGAAAAGAAAGATTAATCTAGACTATTAAAAATATAAATATGATGCTTTTATTTTTTAATATTTTAAACTATATGTCTGATACTTACTATTTAAAGGTAAAATATATTTACAGTGATGTTTGTTTGTTTTATAAGTTAAATATGGCGATCGACTTAATTAAACTCAACGGTAAATAATAAGCAACGTTTGCAGAATAAATGTTCCAAGTCCATGACTTGTAACTTGATGTTTACCTACTGACTCCAGACAATATTGTATATTGTAATATGTCCACAAGGCAAGGCATTACAACATGTTTATAGGTAAATGTTTTATAATGTCTTCATTAAGTCAATATGTCCACAAGGCAAGACATTACAACATGTTTATAGGTAAATGTTCTATAATGTCTTCATTAAGTCAATATGTCCACAAGGCAAGACATTACAACATGTTTATAGGTAAATGTTCTATAATGTCTTCATTCAGTCAATATGTCCACAAGGCAAGACATTACAACATGTTTATAGGTAAATGTTCTATAATGTCTTCATTCAGTCAATACTTATTTTCACAATGCTCACACGTTAAAGCTTTATAATGCATTCATAATTAAATCGTTATGTTTTCACAAATCAAAACTGCATGTATCCAAAGTCAAGATCTTTTAATATGTCCATAAGTCAAAACTTTATTTGTTCATATGTCAAGATTTATAATGTGTCCATGAGTGAAAACTTTATGGTAAGTCAAGATTTTATAATATGCCCATAAGTCAAAACTTTATATGTCCATTATTCAAAACTTTGTATGTCCACAAGCCAAGACCTTATAATATTCTCCATAAGTCAAGACTGTATAACGTGTCCAAAGTCAAGACATTGTATGGCAAAAGTCAAGAATTTTATGTCCACAAGTCGAGACTTTATAAGGATCCATAAATCAAGACTTAACAAGACCTAATGTCCACAAAGTCAAAGGTTTATGTGTACATAAATCAAGAATTAACAAGACCTAATATATTCACAAGTCAAAAAGTTTATAATGTGTCCATAAATCGAGACTTAACAAGATTTAATGTGCGCATAAGTCAAAATTGTAAACACGTCCATAGGTCAAGATTGTAAACATGTCGATATGTAAAGACTGTAAATATGTTTATATGTAAAGACTGTAAACGTGTCTATATGTAGACTGTAAACATGTCTATATGTAAAGACTGTAAACATATCTATATATAAAGACTGTAAACATGTCTATATGTAAAGACTGTAAACATGTCCATAAAATGATTTACATTGCACTTAAAAAGAGAAGGTAACTAATACTGAGGCAAGTTTAAAGTTCAAGACGACAAGATCGAGTCAGGTTTCTTGACTACGTCATTGCTCAAATTATGCTCTAAAATACCCTACAAACTTAGCAATGAACTTCAATTTCACTTTCAATGCTAATAATATATTAAAAGTATAATATAATAATAGTAAAAATTAAAAATAATAAAGTTCTTAATAAACTGCAAGAAAATCCTTCAGAGGAAATCTATGGAACTGTCGGCAAAACGAAAACAGCACATTCACCTGAAAAACGATTTTAGAAGGCAGACGGCTTGAAGTCAGGAGAATGTCCAGCACTTACACGGTCTGCTAGCACTGACAGAGAGCCAGAAACAGGGAGCCGATGACAGAGAGCCACAGACAGGGAGCCAGAAACAGGAAGCCACTGACAGAGTCACAGACAGGGAGCCAGAAACAGGGAGCCACTGACAGAGAGCCACAGACATTGAGCCACTGAGAGCGAGGCACAGACAGAAAGCCACAGACAGCAGGTCACTATCAGGGAACCACTGACAGCTAGCCACAGACAGAGAACCACTGAGAGCGAGCCACAGACAGCGAGACAACGCTTGCGACATTTCCCAGTACCAGTAGTCTGTGGACATCGTTGTGCCAGGCAGGCGTGGGAGGAAAAGGTCAGAGTGTGATTGATATGGCAAGGGGTCAGGGGCGAGAAATTAATGACTTATTTGTAATCCAATTTTCTTTTTCCTAGCTCCGTGTGTGTGTGTGTGTGTGTGTGTGTGTGTGTGTGTGTGTGTGTGTGTGTGTGTGTGTGTGTGTGTGTGTGTGTGTGTGTGTTTGTGTGTGTTGTGTGTGTGTGCGAGAGAGAGAGAGAATACTTTTTGCCTTGATTATATAGTTAGTTTCTTTCTTAATATTTAGGGGGATAAATTAATCAGTCTCATTTATATCAATATCATTAAATCTTGAACAATTTAGCGGTGAGAAAATTGATCGGGTAATCCCTTTATATTAGTATTAGTAAAAAGATATTACTGGATCGATATATAACCAATATATGTTTATCCATTGGTCTGATATTGGCCACTTTTTCCTTTCCCAGTTTTTACAGGGTACAAGTCTAGCCAGGTTTATTAGGTACATATATATCTACTCCTCACTTCAACACACTACGTACATATATATCTACTCCTCACTTCAACACACTACGTACATATATATCTACTCCTCACTTCAACACACTACGTACATATATATCTACTCCTCACTTCAACACACTATGTACATATATATCTACTCCTCACTTCAACACACTAAGTACATATATATCTACTCCTCACTTCAACACACTACGTACATATATATCTACTCCTCACTTCAACACACTAAGTACATAGGCCTATATATCTACTCCTCACTTCAACACACTACGTACATATATATCTACTCCTCACTTCAACACACTACGTACATATATATCTACTCCTCACTTCAACACACTAAGTACATATATATCTACTCCTCACTTCAACACACTAAGTATATATATATATCTACTCCTCACTTCAACACACTACGTACATATATATCTACTCCTCACTTCAACACACTACGTACATATATATCTACTCCTCACTTCAACACACTAAGTACATATATATCTACTCCTCACTTCAACAAACTAAGTACATATATATCCACTCTTCACTTCAACACACTAAGTACATATATATCTACTCCTCACTTCAACACACTAAGTACATATATATCTACTCCTCACTTCAACACACTAAGTACATATATATCTACTCCTCACTTCAACACACTAAGTACATATATATCTACTCCTCACTTCAACACACTAAGTACATATATATCCACTTTCACTTCAGCATGCTACTATTGTTCAGCAAATCAAAGAATGTACATCACTTTAAATAACAAAATGTTTCATAACATCAATTTACAACAGTCTTGTTCAGCATATTCAAAGAATGTACATGTTTTAAATAACAAACAATTTAATTACAACAATTTACAATAATCTTGTTCAGCACATTAAGGAAGACAAGATTTAAATAACAAAAATTTTCATAACATCAATTTTACAGTAACCTTACGAAAACGTTTCAATTCACCAATCACAATTCAGTTGAAGTATACAAACAAATTAAATGTATGCGCTCTCAAATAAAGTAAATAAACCATGACATGTTACTCACTCGCTGACATAACTGTTAATTAATTATCCAATGCAAGTTGTGCATCTTTCCCATTAATTAAATCAGAAAGAATTATTAAATTATTTCAAATAAACATATACTTCTACATTTATATTTAAGTCTTTAAACTTGTCTGCGTATTTTTAATAAAATAATTCTTTTCAGAAAAGTTCCAAGAAATTTTTCTAAAGCCCGAGAATAAATTCTAAAATTAGCTATTTATTATTAACAATTAAAATGTGAATAAGATAAAACAAATGAATAAATTCTAAAATTAGCTATTTACTATTAACAATTAAAATGTGAATAAAATAAAACAAATGAATAAATTCTAAAATTAGCTATTTATTATTAAAAAGTAAAATGTGAATAAAATAAAACAAATGAAGACGCAAACAGATAGTAGAAATTAGAACAATTGAATTTTTTCGCCTGATTTATGCATTTAGCGTCGGGTGGAATGACTGGGGTTTGTTGCATATAGTCTGTCCTAGTTCCAAGTTAATGTTGATCTCCAGCCTATGAATGGTCTCTAAATTCCACAGATAAGTTTTCTGCATATAGTCGACCCAGTTAAAGTTTGATCTCCAGCCTATGAATGGTCTCTAAATTCCACAGATAAGTTTTCGGCATATAGTCGACCCAATTAAAGTTTGATCTCCAGCCTACATGAGGTGAGATGGTCTCCAGTTCAGAAAAATAAGCTTTCTCAGGCTCCAATAAGCTGTTCAAACTTCTATAATCGAACAATACAAACCATCAGTATTTAAATTTTACAATATTGCTGTTTTTCTAATAGTCTCTATTCTCAACATACGTCGATTACGTTATCAGTCCAGATAGTCCATGAAAAGAAAAAAACATTTATTCTAAGTTAAAATACGAACGCATGCGCACTCCAATCCAGAAGTAAATACATTCTTTATTACTTGTGATGAGATCAGCTTATGACTATGGGGTTAAAGAAAAGTTACACCCCCCAACCCCATTCCAGGAAGATAAAGGGTATCCTACAGGCTGTAGTCCGGTTCCAGTCAGTTTATGCTAGATAGGCTTGAATTGATACGGAGTTTCGAGAAATTTCACTTTAGCGTTAACATGTTGTAATCTCCCTTGTATGGAATAGTTCAGCTTGTTAGAATGTTTCACAGCTCTCGCTTCTTTAGATCCACTCTTGTATGAGTGTGTGTGCGTGCATGCGTGTGTAAATATTAAAATGCATAAGCGTATTTATTCATGAAGATATGCTTGTACGTATATGTGTGTTTCGTGCTATAGACGTGTGTATATCTTTGCGTTTTAATTGACATTACAGTCAGATTAATAAGCAATCAGCATGGCTGTAAGATTCACTATCACAATGACCCCTTACATCATCGCACTATGCTATCTCAAACTCTGATTGGTTCTTCCTGATCGCACTATGCTATCTCAAACTCTGATTGGTTCTTCCTGATCGCACTATGCTATCTCAAACTCTGATTGGTTCTTCCTGATCGCACTATGCTATCTCAAACTCTGATTGGTTCTTTCTGATCGCACTATGCTATCTCAAACTCTGATTGGTTCTTCCTGATCGCACTATGCTATCTCAAACTATAGTTGGTTCTTCCTGGTCGCACTATGCTATCTCAAACTCTGATTGGTTCTTCCTGATCGCACTATGCTATCTCAAACTATAGTTGGTTCTTCCTGATCGCACTATGCTATCTCAAACTATAGTTGGTTCTTCCTGATCGCACTATGCTATCTCAAACTATAGTTGGTTCTTCCTGGTCGTCACTTATGAAGTGACTTTGACAGAACTAGGTGGGTTCACCTAAAACATTTGCAATGAAACATTAACATTTCATGTTATTGATTTACCTTTTCTAAAACTTGCGAATACACTGTCTCGCTGAAACACATTAACATACCTGTATGGGTACAATTAGCGATGCTGACAAAACAAACAATGGCGGGCTGGGCATTGCGCGGGGCGTTCTGCCTAATTAGCCACTTCACATGCAATCTAGCTTCTCGCTCGGCCTCACGATTGTTGGCCAAGAGCTCAGTAGGATAACTCCCCCAACTTAAATGGAATGGAAAGTACACAAATTTAAAAGCATCCATTGAAAATTAGAAGAAATATCCGTTACGTCAGAAGTCGAAGTTTATGGCAACTGATGTGTTAGATCTTTAATTAAAATGATGTTTATAGATAGGGCAAGATTATTTCTTTGTAATCCTATTTACTGGTCCTTTGTTAAAGACATTGGTGTAGAGGAACAGATCACACACATTCCAAATGAAAATGCTTTCGTGTTAAGGATTAATGAGCTGTATTCGCTTCCAGCAAAGTAGCTATTTTCACACCAAGCCCCTTTTGACATAATGGATATTTTGTGGGGAACAGGTGACAACCCTTTCTGACATGATGGCTATTTAGGAGAACAAGCTGTACTCTTTCTGACCTAATAATTATTTATGAGGAGAGAGGCCACACTCCTTCCTGACCTAATAATTATTTATGAGGAGAGAGGCCACAATCCTTTCTGACCTAATAATTATTTATGAGGAGAGAGGCCACAATCCTTTCTGACCTAATAATTATTTATGAGGAGACAGGCCATCACTTCTTTCTGACACAATGGAGAGTTTGTTGAAAACGGGCCACACTCCTTTCTAACATTATGAATATTATATTGGAAACAGACAACACTTCTTTCTGACGTGATGATAATTTTAACAAGAAATTGCAGTGACTCCTTTCTGTTATGGTGGTTAGTGGTTATATTTTAGGGGACAAAAAAATCCCCTTTCTGACATAATGGGTATTACTTGGGGAGAGACCACACTCAATTTTGACATATAGGTATATGTCAATGCATAATTAAAATATTTTATTTTTAAATAATAATTAAAATAATGCATTTATAAATAATAATTCAAATAATTTAATTTAATTTAACTTAATGAATATTCTATATTCTGATAAGCAGTAATTTGTCGTTTTGACGAAACAATAATCATATACAGTATACTGTTAATTTCAATTATTCTCTGCTATCTTTCTTAAGTGATATATATTGTAAACTAGTGCTCCTGCCATTGTATTGTTCTAGTGTTCATAATTATAGGTGGTTTGATCTATCTGTGAGTTTTTGGTACATGCTAATTTGGACGGCCGCCCTGGAGAAGGTTTATGTCCATAAATGTAAGTGGTCTCTTGACCAGTTAAACGGTCAGCAAAATGCTAGGCTTTCCTTAACGACCCAGGAATCTCTTCATGTTGAAAATATATCAAGCACGTCAAACACACTAATGAAAGGCAAAACACGTCATGTCAGGTAAAACACGTCAAGCACACTATTGACAACATGTCAAGTAAAAGAAACATTATATAATGATACATATTTTACAAATGAAATTAATTAAATTAATACAGCATTTAATAAAAGCAAGAACGAAGGAACCTATAACCTGCCCTCTGAATGTAATTACCGACTGAGTTGAAAAGACAGATCAAGATACAAAGAGTCTAGAATTAGAGACCTGTCGACTTTCTTGTTCGTCTTTCGTGGACACATATGGCCCGTCTCCTATAGGCGGTCCCACTATGCATAGCCCATCTCCTATAGGCGGTCCCACTATGCATAGCCCATCTCCTATAGGCGGTCCCACTATGCATAGCCCATCTCCTATAGGCGGTCCCACTATGCTTCATGTCAGGAGACAAAGCTTTTTATCCACTCTAAGAAGGGCCTGGTTTTGGAAACGATCCATTTTCGCTAGCAGCTGCCAAGTCTTGTATCGGTTGATGCAATAATGCATAAATTCTACTTAAAGAGTTTGTTTTAAAGGGATCCATTTGCAAACTATCTTTGCGAGGGGAAAACCTTCACTTAGAATAAAATGTTGATGTTATAATGTACTGTTTGTTTATTTCTTTTTGGTTTTTTGTTTCTGTATGTCACGTTGTTAATGAAATAAATCACTATTCTTGTTTTTGTTACATTCTATTTTTGAGTGTGATGTTGTTCATATGTTTATTTTTGTTACATTCTATTTTTTAGTGTAACGTTGTTCTTAATGTTTATTTTTATTTCTCAGTTTGTTTCTGTATTTCATGTTGTCAGTGTAATGCCTTACTAGGAATCTAAATTTTAATTATCTCTTTGTTTTTATCTGACATGTTGTCAATGTAATACTTTACTAGGAGTGTGTGCTTATTTTTTAATTATCTCTTTGTTTCAGTGTCACGTTGTTAAACCTATATTTAAGTTCGTGTGATTATTTTTGTTGTTTCATTTATTTCTGTCTTGTTCCTAATTCTTTTTTCCACTGTTTTTCCATGTGTACCTTTCACATTGTTAAGTGCCACATTTAACTCTTCCTCTGTTTGCCGTATTTAACTTTTCTTGTGTTTGCGATTTTAACTGTTCTTGTGTTTGCCGTATTTAATTGTTACTCTGTTTACCATATTTAAATGTTATTGTGTTTGACATACTTAACTGTTATTCTGTTTGCAATTGTGACAGTAAATTTGCCTCTTCCTATTTTAAAATTAAATCGTTATATAAATTGTTAAATTGTCAGAGTAATCCGCCCTTGGGCACTCCTCATGGTGGTATTTGTGAAAGTGTATGAGTTGTAGTAAACACTCGAGGCAAGAATATTCTAGAATTGCTGATATAATGCAAACTAGTGGGAGTATATTTTATTACCCAATTGTTATGATTTTCGAGAATGAGACCAGCCAATGGGCTGAGATTAAAAAAATTATTTCCTGTAGAAAATTCTACTATCTAATCACTTTGGATTCGAACTGGCAAAGAAGAAGCCTGGTTTTGAAAGGCAGACATTAAGTTGGTGGTGTTTTTGCTGACTAATTGAGAGAGAATGGACTTAGAAATATTTCATGCATTTTTGCTATTGATATGTTATACTTGTGTTTTATGTAGAGATGTACTATGTGAGTTGACTTTTATTTCTACAAATGTTTGAAGTAAGCTGTTCACATGTAGTTTGCTAGAAACTTGACATTATTTGATATGCTCTATTTATTTTGCCTTATGTGTGTATCGGGCTAATAAATACCGTTGCAAGAAATTTAAGGTGAGACTGGAATGTAAGATAGAATGGAGTTATAAAGTGATAAGCCTGAAAACGTAATGCTTGTCCCTGATTATGTTTTTAAGAGACAAAGTGTGCCTTCCAAGTGCTATATGAACCTCCTGGTATATTGTTTGTAAACCGCTAAACCCTGATAAAGGTGGGAACTGGTATATTGTTTGTAAACCGCTAAACCCTGATAAAGGTGGGAACTGGTATATTGTTTGTAAACCGCTAAACCCTGATAAAGGTGGGAACTGGTATATTGTTTGTAAACCGCTAAACCCTGATAAAGGTGGGAACTGGTATATTGTTTGTAAACCGATAAACCCTGATAAAGGTGGGAACTGCGTATAAGTGTAAGAAACACTGCACTCTACTGTTGTGTGGTGACAAGATTTGTTGATTATCTGAACAATTTCTAGTGTAAGAAACACTGCACATTAATGTTGTGTGCTGACAAGATTTGTTGACTACCTGAACAATTTCTAGTGTAAAGAAATTGTTGGACATTACTACATTTATTGTTCTGATTGAAGGAGTTGGCACGCCACCCAGAAGCACCCATGTTCACTCTAAGTAGCAGATCAGTGTTTTTTTTCACATGTGAGTGACACACGTGGAGCTGACCAAATTGAACTGAACAATAAATTGTGGCAAAGTGCACGACGGTCTGTTAAGACTGCGCTCCATTTCTGTCCTCTGATAAGACTATCCTGCAATTTGTATTGACTCTATTGTTCAATTTTATTTATGATAGACTGTGTAATTACAAAATTATCCAAACGTGGGTTTGCGGAAATATTGATGTCAAGTAATCTATTTCATTGTATTTGTCATGTGTATATTTGATTCTTGAATTAATAAATTTATTGACATTCTTACACTTATTCTTATTCTCAAATATTGATAACTTTATGTTGGACAAGAAATTGGATGGATGGGGGCTCGTTAAATATAGATTAAAGTCATATTTGTCTTCTTTAGTAAGAAGTTTTCCACCAATGGAAAGATTGTGTGACCATAAATGTTTATCTTAAATGTTGTGGATGAGAGAAAACCGTTTTACAGCGCCCGCATATTCCACCAAGTGAGAGACGAGTGGTATCTGTTGGAGGATCATTAATAACATAAATTAAGATTCTCATCACTTGTAATTAGTTTTGGATAATTCATTAATTAATTATAATAATATCCTTTAAAAGTGACGTTTCCGTCACAGCCATATTGAACTGTTCCTCTGTTTGCCGTATTTAACTGTTCTTGTGTTTGCCGTATGTAACTGTTCCTCTGTTTGCTGTATTTAACTATTCTTGTATTTGCTGTATTTAGCTGTTTTGTGTGTTTCTGTGTCACATTATCAGTATGTCTTACTCTGTTTGGTTCTATGTCACGTTATCAGTGTGTCTTACTCTGGTTCTGTGTCGCATTATCAGTGTGTCTTACCCTCTGTTTAGCTTCATGTCACGTTTCAGTGTGTCTTACCCTCTGTTTAGCTTCATGTCACGTTTCAGTGTGTCTTACTCTGTTTGGTTCTGTGTCACGTTATCAGTATGTCTACCTCTCTGTTTAGTTCTGTGTCATGTTATTAATGTGTCTTACTCTCTGTTTAGTTCTGTATCACGTTATTAATGTGTCTTACTCTGTTTAGTTCTGTGTCATGTTATTAATGTGTCTTACTCTCTGTTTAGTTCTGTATCACGTTATTAATGTCTTTGTTTTTGTTTGCAAGAGGCCTCTAGTGTTTAACCGGATCATTCGGGATTTTTTCAGTTAGATTGTCTTTGGAGAAATCCTTATTTTGTTATCATTATGGGATAGTGGTATGGACTGAAAGCAATTATCATTATGGGATAGTGGTATGGACTGAAAGCAACTATCATTGTGGGATAGTGGTATGGACTGAAAGCAACTATCATTATGAAATAAAACTGTCTATGAAAAAGGTCTCAAAACGGCCATATTGTATACCAAACTATTTGAGGTTAGTCTGCTGTGTTAGCCACTTCCTCACGAATGGCAATTGCTTCCAGGCATCAAGCCCAAGGCTCCTTGTAGATAGCAGTATTTGTATGGTATTTGAGAGCCAGTATGCCTCACGCACTTTGTACGATATTTGAGAGCCAGTATGCCTCACGCACTTTGTACGGTATTTGAGAGCCAGTATGCCTCACGCACTTTGTACGGTATTTGAGAGCCAGTATGCTTCACGCACTTTGTACGGTATTTGAGAGCCAGTATGCCTCACGCACTTTGTACGGTATTTGAGAGCCAGTATGCCTCACGCACTTTGTACGGTATTTGAGAGCCAGTATGCTTCACGCACTTTGAAAACTATCAAGGTGACCTGAAAGATCAATGAATATAATAAAACGCCCAAGTTAGCAGTATTTGTTTCGTATTTGAAAGCCGATATGTTTGACGCACTTTGAAAACTAATATGGTGACCTGAAAGATCAGCTTATTGTACAGTATTCAGAAGTCCAGAACCCAGCCATTCCATCACTAAAACAAGAGTGAAGGAACACAGGCTTTTTATGTCAAAATTATTATTAGCACTGCGCAGCAAACCTCTCTCTCTCTCTCTCTCTCTCTCTCTCTCTCTCTCTCTCTCTCTCTCTCTCTCTCTCTCTCTCTCCCCCGTGTTTGTTAATGGTATTCCTTGATTAGATCACATTTGATGATATTTGAATTGTTTATTGTTTGACATCTCTCATTCTTTCTGAACGTGGCTAGCATATTCTTCCTTTGCAATTGCCGTTATTTTTCCCGTCTGCCCTCGGTGGCCGTCTGTAGTCGTGTGACTTGATCCTTCTGACCCCTGCCCTTCTGAGGGTTTTTTTTCAGGGTGAAAGTGGGTTAGAACGTCATGACATCAAATGTTAAATTTACATAGCGTTAACTCTGCTACAAAGGAGAGGGATAGCGGTGTTCAAAATAATGGACATTTTTTTTTAATTTGGAACATATATTTGCGCGTGAAATTCCTGAATTAACAGATTGTAGAAATGAAAATGCATTTTCCATTCAGAATTTATTTGTTCTTTTTTTCCGACAATCTTTCCTATTCTCTCTTTCACATAAGTACACACAAACACACATACACACACACACACACACACACACACACACACACACACACACACACAACTAGTACTACTACTTAATCTAAATTGATGATTGTACACACAACACAGTGTGCCCTAAAGCGTTGATTGTACATACAACACAGTCACCCCTAAATTAATGATTTTAGAGTCACACAACAGTCACTCTAAAGTTATGATTGTACACAACACAATCTGCCCTAAAGTTATGATTGTACAACAACACAACACAATCTGCCGTAAAATTATGATTGTACACACAACATAATCTGCCCTAAAGTGATGATTGTACACACAACACAGCACAAACTGCCCTAAAGTGATGATTGTACACACAACAACTTGACTGAAGCTGTGTGGTTGCTACTTTATAAATACATAACTTAGGTGTGCCTGTCTAGGTCGGTCCAAATGAATGTCATTAGCAAACACTCACGTGGTATATCGGTCCTTGGCATGTGGGTCGTTTTGCTCTGGTGCTGCTTTGCAGTGCAAAACTCATCAAAGTCAACATCCAAGATAAAGTGGTTCTGTTCTGGCATTTTTTCACAGCTCTACACTCATTAAACTCAATAAGATATTATAGATAAAGACTCAGATAAGACTCAAATAAGACTCAGATGAAGTGCTGATCCATCAATAAAACACACATGGGCCAAGAAATCATCCTCATGTGTTCTCTGACAGAACACTTACTTATATGGTCATCAGACATTTAAATATCATAAGCGAAATACAACAATATAAATTATAGTTAATGTCAAAAGATAAACAAGAGCATAATACTAGTTAGGTAAGCTAAACTACATACCTTCAGCTGTAATATACAGGGGATGTATATATAGTATATAGGGGATGATTTCCTGTTAGGGACAACTGGTGATAGGGTTAGTAGTATGAATAATACTTTGTTGACTTCAGGAGCCAAAATACGTGTTGCCTTCACAGTCAGCTGCATTCAAACTAACACAGTTCACAGGTGCGTTTCTGGTACATTCGTTTATGTGACTGACTGCATTTTGATTGGTTAGTTTAGTGAGTTGTCTGGAACATTCAGTTATGTTTCCGGCCTGTGGATAAGAGTCATCCTCTCTAGAAGGTCGGTTTACTCTATTGTCGCACTCGTTAGTCACACAAAATGTGAAAACAATGAACACCAGTGACGTACTCGTTAGTTACACAAATTGTGAAAACAATGAATACCAGTGACGTACAAATTAGTCAAACAAAATGTGAAAACAATGAATACCAGTGACGTACTCGTTAGTCACATAAAACGTGAAAACAATGAATACCAGTGACGTACAAATTAGTCACACAAAATGTGAAAACAATGAATACCAGTGACGTACTCGTTAGTCACATAAAACGTGAAAACAATGAATACCAGTGACGTACTCGTTAGTCACATAAAACGTGAAAACAATGAATACCAGTGACGTACTCGTTAGTCACATAAAACGTGAAAACAATGAATACCAGTGACGTACAAATTAGTCACACAAAATGTGAAAACAATGAATACCAGTGACGTACTCGTTAGTCACATAAAACGTGAAAACAATGAATACCAGTGACGTACTCGGGTTTAATGGATTGAGTTCTAGCGTTTTGTCTTTCTATTTGTTTTTTTAAATTTAGCATACGAGGTTTCAACCTCGTACTTGCAACCTTTCTATTTTTTTTTAAACACCTTTCGTGAGCCGGCTATTACAAACAAAATCCCGTCGTTTTATTCTCAATTCTACCTTTCGAATTATTTTATGCCGGCCATTACACACAAAATCCTGGCTCTTTTGTCTCAATTCTCCTTTTTTGTATTATTTTTTTGTGTGTGTGGTGCCGGTCATTATACACAAAATCCCGTCTTTTTAATTCTCATTTCTCTTTTCCGCTTGCCAAAAGTGAATTAAAAAATGAACATGGGAGGTAGAAGATATTAATGGACTGACAAAAATAACCGAATAGCTAATTAATAAGGAAATCTTTTAATAATTCATAATGGAAGGTTTAATAATTCATAAGAAAACATTTTGCAATAAATCATGTTAAAAGTTTTAATTATTCATCATGATTTTTTAATAATTAATAATTAAAACCGGTGTTAATAATAATTCATAATAAGAAGAGTTTAATATTTAGTAATGAACAAATGTAAATAAGTCGTAATAAAAGTCATAATTATTTCATAATGAAAGCCGTAAAATATATTCATTATGAAAGATACAATCAGTGATAATGAGCGTTATTTTTTAACATTGTGATGAAAATTATGTGTAAAATATAATAAAAGCAGTCAATAATTCGAATGAAAGTTGTAAAAAGAATTCTTCCATAAAGTATAAATAATTTACAATGAAAGCTGTAAAAATTATATAGTTTATAATGAAAGGTGTAAACAATTCATATGTCATATAAAAAATATTTATCCATAAAATACAAAAATGCATTTTAATGAAAGCTGAATGTAAATTTTCTTCCAACATAAATATGTCGTTATCCATCAGTAGGTTTTCAGTCGTCGAAAATATGGCTAAAATAAATCGTCCTACAAATCTTACTTTAGTACAAAAAGCAGATCTAGTCGTAAAGACAGATCTATTTTATTTCTATATACATCTCTTTAGTCATAAGGGCAGATTTAATTTATATTCAGATCTATTTAGTTCTAAAGACAGATTTATTTTAGTCTTAAAGACATAAATCTATTTTAGTACTAAGAGCGATTTGTTTTAGCCTTAGAGGCAATTCTAAGTTAGAGCTAGAGATAAATATATGTATTCC
This sequence comes from Sinotaia quadrata, assembly GCA_028829895.1. NCBI lineage: Eukaryota > Metazoa > Mollusca > Gastropoda > Architaenioglossa > Viviparidae > Sinotaia > Sinotaia quadrata. The sequence continues at coordinate 31,059,372 of CM054177.1, read as the reverse complement.
TTGAGACAGATCTAATTTAATTCTGGAGATTTACTTTAGTCCACAAGACAGTTTAGTCCATATGACGGATCACTTTAGTCCACAAGACATATTTACTTTAGTCATAGAGACAGATCAACTTTAGTCCACAAGATATTTATTTTGGCCCACAAGACAGATCTACTTTAGTCCACAAGACATATTTATTTTAGTCCACAAGACAGATCTACTTTAGTCCACAAGACATATTTACTTTAGTCCACAAGACAGATCAACTATATTTAATTTTAATTGTTATTTAAGTTGCTAAATTATCAGAGTGACACAACCTTGGGCACTCCTTCTGGTGTTATTTTGAAAGTGTCCGAGTTTGAAGTAATCAGCCACCGGGAAGAAATATTCTAGATTTGCTGACCTAGTGGAAATGAGTGACCAGTTTTATATTATCCAATGATTATGATTTATGAGAACGAGACTAGCCACACTTAGTAATAATTCTGAATGAAATCATTGCAGGTGTCTGAGAGGTACACCTAGTAACAATTTTGACTGAAAACACTGACTCTGAGACTTAAACTTAGTAACAATTTTGACTGAAAACACTGACTCTGAGACTTACACTTAGTAACAATTTTGACTGAAAATACCGACTCTGAGACTTACACTTAGTAACAATTTTGACTGAAAACACCGACTCTGAGACTTACACTTAGTAACAATTTTGACTGAAAACACCGACTCTGAGACTTACACTTAGTAACAATTTTGACTGAAAACACTGAGACTTACACTTAGTAACAATTTTGACTGAAAACACCGACTCTGAGACTTACACTTAGTAACAATTTTGACTGAAAACACTGAGACTTACACTTAGTAACAATTTTGACTGAAAACACCAACTCTGAGACTTACACTTAGTAACAATTTTGACTGAAAACACCGACTCTGAGACTTACACTTAGTAACAATTTTGACTGAAAACACTGAGACTTACACTTAGTAACAATTTTGACTGCTGTTATCACTTATAACGAAAACGATCACTTATGCTACAGTCAAATGTTCATCATGGATCCTTGATCTACCCTAAACTTCTTTGCACATCATCATAGACGCTACCCTGGAAGATGTTGATCATAGATGATTTGATCTACCCCAGACTGTTGGTCATTACAGATGACTTGACCTACTGTAGACTGCTGTTCATTATGGATGTCTATACCTTCTCTAGACTGATGGTCCAATGTCCATACAGTAGGCACACTACTTTCCGACTTTGATGGTTACATGATCCGTTATTCGCTGCTGGCGACTGTTATTAGATATTAGTATGCCTCTTGTTGCTAATTAACAAGTTGCCATCAATAATTAGTACGCCATTGTTGCTAATTAACAAGTTGTCATCAATAATTAGTACGCCTCTTGTTGCTAATTAACAATTGTCATCAATAATCAGTACGCCATTGTTGCTAATTAACAAGTTGTCATCAATAATTAGTACGCCTCTTGTTGCTAATTAACAAGTTGTCATCAATAATTAGTACGCCATTGTTGCTAATTAACAAGTTGTCATCAATAATTAGTGTCACAAAACGGGCGGGCTCGTTACAAGCCGACCCGAGCTGAAGTTAGAGATGCAAGGGGTGAAGTCTATTTTTGGCCTGCTCCGGTGCACCTCCAAAAAAAGCCCGTGACGTGTGCCAGTACTACGTCGTGTCAGGTTGTTACATAGACACACATGACATACTCCATTGATGTTTGGGTGGGGCCCAGTTTATTAGTGTCATGCCAAGGAACGTTTTATTGGCGGTGTGTGTTGTGAGTGTGTATCATAAATGTGAATAAATGGACGAACAGACGAACGGTGCAAAACAATAGTACAAATTCTTTCGTCCCTCTCAAAAACTATGAATAACAAGAGAGTTGAAAGATGTTTAAATCAGGTTATTTATTTCCCGATTTAAAAGGGGCACTACTCTTTCGCACAGTGATTAATCATTCATTCAACTTTCCAATGTCATGCACTCTTTGGGGAATAAGGGGAGATGAAAATGATGAAATTCAAAATATAAAATAAAGATTAATTACACAATTCTTATGCGGCAAATGGGGCCGCTTTTACAATAGTTGACATGTAAAATAAGCATTACTTTTAACATTAGAGTTCTTATTTTGCAAACGATATAATAGTGTTCATTTCCTTAAGAGTCCTAGACTTAAGTATGTGCACGTTAGCCGTGCTAATGATTACTCACTATTAATGTCAGAGTTCCAAGGAGATGACGTAATCTCACACGTCACTTATAAGCGGCACTCCAAAGTGAAGATCACGGCGCAATTGAGGCGTCGCATTACAGGTGAAGACTCTGCAGAATCTAGGCACCACTTTCAGATTATCACTGGGGAGAAATCTGAAATTTAGCTGACTGTTGTCAGCCTCGATAATTGTCGTGGAAACGGACATCCCAACGACGTTGAGCATTATCGGGTGGAGTCGTCCAGTGGGATGTGTCGTCGCATTACATTGAGTGTAGAAATCCGGATATGTATCTCCGGCGCCAGCCCCTCAATTTGCGGGATAGACTGCCAAAACGAACTCAGACAGGGGGAAGAGCAAGTTGGTCCCTCGTGTCGTTAACTGCATACAACCAGCGTCACATGCATCGGGTTTTTCTTGACAGCGAACTTTCCACTTTGCCAACAATTATACTGAGTAATTTTGCCTCGTTACTCGATATATGGCATCAGACGGATGGAAAACGGATGGAAAGAGATTATTGCAGCTTTCCTTTATGAAATCTCTGTACATGAGATAATTCATACGTGAAGTTAGACTGGCTTCAGACGAATCGACGTTTTCAACATTGAGAGTCAAAGTCTTCATTTTGCCTCTTATATAGCTCTCACTGAAGGTTTCCAAAACTTCCAGAAGCTATGTCCTGTGACATGATTTTTGCCTTGGATATATAGTGGTAATCGTGATGCACGCTTTTCTGTGGTCAATCCTAATGCGCACTGGCCATTTCACTCGTCAACAACATGTGACGGTATTGCGCAGTTGTCCCAATTTATTTAATATACATATTCTTCATAAACTAATATATATATTCAATATGATAATTAACACACACTGCGTCACGAACGTCTGTCTACTAAAGAGATCTTAGGTGACCGTTACTGGAAGTTACATGCTACATACGAAAAATAACAAAACTCGGATTACTTCAATTAGTTTTGTTAGCGGTTTTTTAAAATGAAATAAAATATAATTTCTGTCCCTCATTTCCTGTGACAACCCCCTTCTTAAAATTGATTGGAGCTCACAGAGTGGAAATCAATTAGGAACAAAAAAATTTTATTTCACACGATAGTCTCCACAGGAATTATATGCGCATCTGTGGAGAGACTATCCTCTCTCTTGTTTATATCGCGGTTATGGCATGCCGGGATAATGCATCGGCACCCGAATTTTCTCTGCCCGCGATGTGTTCGACAACGAAGCTATACTCCTGTAGCAGGAGTGTCCATCTAGTTAGCCTAGCGTTATCGTACATGCTAGTGCGCAGATATGTAAGCGGCTTATGATCGCACTGCAGGATGAATGGTTTAGAGTACAGATATGCACTAAATTTCTTGAGTGCCCATACGATTGCTAAGCACTCTTTTTCAATCGTAGAATACCGTGTCTCACGATCTAACAGTTTCTTAGAAGCGTATGCTACCGGTAGGTATTCGTCATCTGTCTCTTGGAGAAGTATGGCACCGAGGCCTTCGTCTGATGCATCGGTCCTGACAATAAATCTTTTGTCAAAGTCTGGTAACTGCAGGACGGGTTTACTGGTCAAGATGTCCTTCACTTTTTCGAGGGCGGTGCTACACTCTGCCGTCCATCGTATTTTCGTGGGTTGTTTGTTCCCAGTTAAGTCCGTCAGTGGTTTAAGAAGCGTACTGAAGTTTGGGACAAATTTTCGGTAGTACCCCACTAGCCCCAAAACTGCCCTGACCTGTTTCTTTGTAGTCGGTAAGGTCATGTCACGAATGGCTGCAGTCAAGTCTAGATTTGGGCCTATTTGTCCGTCACTTATGATATGGCCAAGAAATTCAATCTCTCGAAAGCCCGCGCGAACTTTGGAGGGTTTCACGGTCAATCTATGGCGCTCGAGAATGTCAAGTAGACCATCCACTGAGGATAAATGTTGGTCCCATGTTCCTGTTGCTACCAGTATGTCATCAAAGAAATTCAATGCGTCAACGCTCTCTAACGGTAATTTTCGCATGAAGCGCGCGAATGTTGCGGGTGCGTTCGCTAGTCCGAACGGTAGTCGGCAAAACTGAAATAAGCCTAGCGGAGTTGGGAATGCTGTTTTTGGTCTGTCGTCAATAGCAACTGACAGTTGCCAGTACCCTTTGCACATGTCAAACTTTGAAAAGTAATGTGCCTTGGTTAGTTTTGCGAATAATTCGTCCTGATTTGGGATAGGTTCCGCATCGAATTCAGTTATCTCATTTAACTGTCTGTAGTCCACACAAAAACGAAGCGTACCGTCTTTCTTTTTAACTAAGACGACCGGTGATGAATATGGGGAGATTGACTGTTCAATCACGCCCTGTTTTTGCATTTCACGCACCTGTTCTGCTATGTACTTTGTGCTCTCATATTTCTGTGGGTACTGTTTTAAGCGTATCGGTTTGTCACTTAAAAGTTTGATGCGGTGTTCAACCAAATCTGAGTGGCCCGGTTGGTCGGTGAATATGCGCGCGTGTCTGTGTAAGAGGTTGGACATTGCGTCGCGCTGTTCGACAGTTAAGTTCGAGTCAATCTCGACTTGATCGACTGTAACTGCAGAGTTAGGCTGGGTTTCGGCGGACATCATGTCTGTTCTGAAATTGGAGTCTTCCAATTGTATCAGTGCGACATTCACGTTTTGTATCTGTTCGTCGCTGCGTTCATAGTAACGCTTTAGCATATTTATGTGATAGATTTTCTGCTTATTTCCTATCTGTATGCTATAATCGTTCTGCTTCACACGCTTAATAACGCGGTAGGGTCCACGCCAGTGCATTTGCATGCGGTTGTTATGCGTGGGCCGCAAGAGTAACACGAGCTGACCTGGTTCGAGGTCACGTTCCACAGCCGTACGGTCAAAATTTCGCTTGTATCGGGGTTGTTTTTCGCGAACGTTTTCCTGTGCTAAGTGACACGTTTCGGTCAGACGTTGACGTAGTTCGGCTACGTACGTGTGAACATCTTTACCATCGGTCACAGTGTCTCCCTTGACCCATGTTTCTTTTATTAGCTTAAGGGGACCACGAGGTTGCCTGCCGTATAGTAGTTGGAACGGTGAATAGCCCGTACTCTCTTGTGGGAGTTCGCGATACGCAAAGAGTAATGGTGCTAGAAAACGCGGCCACTGGTCGGGTTGTTCCGAGGCCATTTTAATTAACATTTTCTTTATTGTACCGTTGAAACGTTCAACGGCACCATTAGACTGAGCGTGATATGGTGATGAGAACAACTGTTTACACGCCAGTAGACGCATTGTTTCAGCCATCATTGCTGAGGTGAATTGAGTGCCCTGGTCACTCAATATTTCTCGGGGAACGCCCGTGCGAGAAAATACGTCTATTAAAGCGTCTGCGACTTCGATCGCTGTGATGCCCTTTAATGCGACTGCTTCTGGATATCGTGTTGCAAAATCCACGATTGTTAGGATATAGCGATATCCTCCTTCGGCCGCGGGAATGATTGGGCCAATAATGTCTACTGCGACTTTTAGGAATGGTTCCTCTACTGTTGGTACTATCTCGAGGGGAACTCGACTGACACGCCCTCGGTCAATATGTTGTTGACACTGCGTACATGTACGAACGTACGAGCGAACATCCCTACTCAGGCCTGGCCAAAAAAAGTCCTCACGAACTCGCTGCTCAGTGCGCCGTGCGCCCTGATGTCCAGACATGATTGAGTCGTGTGCAAAGCTAAGAATCAGCTGTCTGAGTGGTGTAGGGGTAAATAAACACGTGGTGCTTCTAGTATCATTTTCCTTAAAGTCGGTGCGCCGAAACGCTAGCCCGTCCTTCAGGAAATACGTCATTGTCGCGTACTTGCTGGACGTAATAGTGTTTTTCCGTGCCAGCTTTAGCATTGAGGACAAACTTTTGTCCTCCTGCTGCAGGTGACTGAGTTGACTTGGGGTCAACTGCGGGAATGTATTCTCGACTATCTTTAGAGCTGGGGGTCCTTGTTTACTACGTATCCGTTGTGCTCTAGTGGTTACGGGGAGAACAGGATAGATGTCATCAGTGTTTGCGTCACACTGTTCGGGCGATAGTATGAATCCGAACTGCATGTCTCTTATTACTGCGGCGGTGACTGTACCGGAAAATACGGGTGAGGTAACATGTACAGTGGCTCTTGGACATGTACTAAGGTGTCCCATAACACATCGGATGCGGACACTACCTCTTAGATACTGTTCAGGGCGTACAAGTTTAGCATTTATGCAGCTTATGGACGCACCTGTATCGACCAGTATTTTGACTTTTTGTCCGTTTACTGTAGCCTGTTGGGTCTTTAGAGTTGCACCTGTTTCAGTGCATACCTTTACATCACGTGGACTGGGACAGTTCTGAGAACTATGCCCCTTCCCTTTGCAAGTGTAACATGTCATAGGTGGGGAGTCACGTGTGTGACGTCGTACGTCTTGTGACTTAGTATATGTCCGCTGTACCGGTTCGGGTTTTTCCGATTTCGTCATTGGTCGGTTCGGTTTCGGTGTATACTTCTGCCGATTTGTAGGAGGAGGGCGTGGTGCGCTCCTCGTAATTACCGGATCAGGGTAATCATTATACGTGTCTGCTAACCTCAACATATCACTGAAGTTAGCCGGGGGGTTTCGCTGCAAATATGTCGTCATTGCAGGCGGAGCAATATGGAGAAATTGATCTCTTAATATCAAATCAAATAGGCCCTCATATGTCTTCCGGATGTCTGTCAAATCAATCCATCTATCAAGATAATGGCGTAACCGGGTACCGAAGGCTTGCATGGTGTCATTTGCTTTAGGTATGGCTCTCCTAAACATTTTTCGAAAGCCTTCTGCTGTACATTGAAAAGTACGCATCAAACCCGTTTTGAGATCTGCATAAGTAATAGCGGGATCGCGCGTTAGATCAGTAAATGCGCGCGAGCTTTCACCTTGGAGTATTTGACCGAGTTGTTGTTTCTTTTCAATGTCAGAGTAATTAAAGTTGGCAATGAAACTGTCAAAGCGTGTCAAAAACTCGTCAATCGTCTCGACTTCAGGGTTAAAGAAAGCTAGCCGTGTACGGGGTTTATTTAATTCGGCCTGTTGCTTAGCAGTCCCATCTAACAACTTCTCTCTAGCTGTTACCTCTTGCTTAGCTAATTCAAGCTGTTCCTGATGTGCTCTAGCTTTTAACTTAAGCTTTTTCTCTTCTACTTCCTGCCTTTTATCTTCTAAATCCCTAGCTGACTGAATCTTTAATAACTCTATTTCTCTCATATCTTGGATTTCTTTCTCTTTAAAATCTCTCGCCTCTTTCGCTCTTTTTTCCTCTAGCTCATTTTTTCTATCCTCTAGCTCTCTCAGGTTTTGCATCTCTAGCTGTTTAGCTAACTCTCTCTTATCTTCTAGCTCTATAGCCTCTTTCGACCTTTTTTCCTCTAGCTCTCTCGCCTCTTTCGATCTTTTTTCCTCTAGCTCTCTCAAAGTTCGCATCTCTAAGTCCTTAGCTACCTGTCTCTTTTCTTCTAGCTCTATAGCTTCTTTCGATCTTTTTTCTTCTAGCTCTCTCAAAGTTTGCATCTCTAGCTGTTTAGCTAACTCTCTCTTATCTTCTAGCTCTCTCAAAGTTCGCATCTCTAAATCCTTAGCTACCTGTCTCTTTTCTTCTAGCTCTATAGCCTCTTTCGCCTCATTTTCTTTCGCAACATACCATTTAGCTATCTCCTCATCCACGTATTCCTTTAACTCGGCTTTTTCATACCCGAATTCTCTACCCATAGCCATGAGTTCTTTCTTTATGTTTACTAGCTCGGCCATTTTTAAAATTGCTAGTTATCACGAGTTGGATAAAGTGACTTAGAATATTCGCGGGATTTTGACCTCTGTCGGTCACAAGTGGTGCAATGGTGTGCGTATGAACACCAGCCACCACGTGATTAGGATTATGATAAACACGAATAAAAGAAATCCTAATCGCAAATTTGCAAAGTTAGCAAAATTAGCAAAACAACAGTTGCTAATGTAGCGTACGAAATATCGATCTATGTACGTCTAAACACGAGTCGGTACGCGTTAACGATAATAGCGTAAAGATTATAAAACTTATTTCAACACAATAATAATAAGTCTTATCAAAATCCAGTTCACCTAAGTCTCAATAGCAAGCCCTAACATGCAATAAACAATGCATAATGGTGATGAGATAGAAAAGCAGGAAAGAGATGACACTTTCTTACAACAACACAATTTACCTTGTCAGATCACGGTCAGTGGTCACCAGATGGTACAAAACGGGCGGGCTCGTTACAAGCCGACCCGAGCTGAAGTTAGAGATGCAAGGGGTGAAGTCTATTTTTGGCCTGCTCCGGTGCACCTCCAAAAAAAGCCCGTGACGTGTGCCAGTACTACGTCGTGTCAGGTTGTTACATAGACACACATGACATACTCCATTGATGTTTGGGTGGGGCCCAGTTTATTAGTGTCATGCCAAGGAACGTTTTATTGGCGGTGTGTGTTGTGAGTGTGTATCATAAATGTGAATAAATGGACGAACAGACGAACGGTGCAAAACAATAGTACAAATTCTTTCGTCCCTCTCAAAAACTATGAATAACAAGAGAGTTGAAAGATGTTTAAATCAGGTTATTTATTTCCCGATTTAAAAGGGGCACTACTCTTTCGCACAGTGATTAATCATTCATTCAACTTTCCAATGTCATGCACTCTTTGGGGAATAAGGGGAGATGAAAATGATGAAATTCAAAATATAAAATAAAGATTAATTACACAATTCTTATGCGGCAAATGGGGCCGCTTTTACAATAGTTGACATGTAAAATAAGCATTACTTTTAACATTAGAGTTCTTATTTTGCAAACGATATAATAGTGTTCATTTCCTTAAGAGTCCTAGACTTAAGTATGTGCACGTTAGCCGTGCTAATGATTACTCACTATTAATGTCAGAGTTCCAAGGAGATGACGTAATCTCACACGTCACTTATAAGCGGCACTTCAAAGTGAAGATCACGGCGCAATTGAGGCGTCGCATTACAGGTGAAGACTCTGCAGAATCTAGGCACCACTTTCAGATTATCACTGGGGAGAAATCTGAAATTTAGCTGACTGTTGTCAGCCTCGATAATTGTCGTGGAAACGGACATCCCAACGACGTTGAGCATTATCGGGTGGAGTCGTCCAGTGGGATGTGTCGTCGCATTACATTGAGTGTAGAAATCCGGATATGTATCTCCGGCGCCAGCCCCTCAATTTGCGGGATAGACTGCCAAAACGAACTCAGACAGGGGGAAGAGCAAGTTGGTCCCTCGTGTCGTTAACTGCATACAACCAGCGTCACATGCATCGGGTTTTTCTTGACAGCGAACTTTCCACTTTGCCAACAATTATACTGAGTAATTTTGCCTCGTTACTCGATATATGGCATCAGACGGATGGAAAACGGATGGAAAGAGATTATTGCAGCTTTCCTTTATGAAATCTCTGTACATGAGATAATTCATACGTGAAGTTAGACTGGCTTCAGACGAATCGACGTTTTCAACATTGAGAGTCAAAGTCTTCATTTTGCCTCTTATATAGCTCTCACTGAAGGTTTCCAAAACTTCCAGAAGCTATGTCCTGTGACATGATTTTTGCCTTGGATATATAGTGGTAATCGTGATGCACGCTTTTCTGTGGTCAATCCTAATGCGCACTGGCCATTTCACTCGTCAACAACATGTGACGGTATTGCGCAGTTGTCCCAATTTATTTAATATACATATTCTTCATAAACTAATATATATATTCAATATGATAATTAACACACACTGCGTCACGAACGTCTGTCTACTAAAGAGATCTTAGGTGACCGTTACTGGAAGTTACATGCTACATACGAAAAATAACAAAACTCGGATTACTTCAATTAGTTTTGTTAGCGGTTTTTTAAAATGAAATAAAATATAATTTCTGTCCCTCATTTCCTGTGACAATTAGTACGCCATTGTTGCTAATTAACAAGTTGTCATCAATAATTAGTACGCCTCTTGTTGCTAGTTGACAAGTTGCCATCAATAATTAGTACGCCTCTTGTTGCTAGTTGACAGGTTGCCGTCACATAGTACGCCTCTTGTTGCAGTTGGACAAGTCCCATAAATTGATGCGTCTCTCGTTAGCTGGCGGGTTACGTCACAAATCAATTTTGCTGCTGGTGGGCGAATGGGTGGAAGAAAAACAAGCTGTGTGCCTAAACCGCAATAAATTTTATTTCTTTTTTTAAATGCCCGAAAACGTAATAAAACATTCTGTTTATTTCAGGCGTGTGAGGCGTCGAAAGTCACATGACCACAGTTGACTCAGAGCAGCAAAGAAAACGGTACCTGTGCTCGCAAGCAAATGAAGGAGCTGTTCAAACAGAGATTCTGGGTTAAACACACTTGGTGGCTTGGACACAAACAGTATTAATTTTAATGATAACCATACAAACTTAGGCCTACGACACAAGTCAGTCACGGTGAATTGCTAAAAGTCTATTTGGAACTGGCCTTACAAATGTCAGACCAGCGATAGCATTTTCATAAAGTGAACTGCAACACAATGTATGCCAAACCAATTAAAGGTTTGATCGGGTTAACATTTTTGGATAACAAATAAGGAGACAGATTTAATAACACCTGTATTTGACTCAGTCAAGTTAGCATAAAACGCTAGCACGCGTTCACAATCATGCGGATTGCAATAAGTTTCTGTCTTTTTTATTCAGGCGATGATCCAACATACCCATTCTAGGCACATTACACAAACTGTTCCAGAATCTTTGATATGCTCACAAAGCAACCCCTGGAGAGTTGTCCAGAATTTCACATGCACTGTCAAAACACATCAGGAGGAGTATTCCAGAATTTTCATGTATGCTACACAGCACATGTGTGCTGCCATGAATAAAGACCTCATGTAAGCTGTAAACACGGTGTTGCGTGTTGTCATCTCTTGTTGTGGCTGTCGTGAAAGGTGTGACGTATTGTCTCTCCATCATCATTGTTTTCATCTCACATCCTGGGGTGACCCATAACACACTACACCTGAGTCACTCCATCACAGTAGACATGATAGTAACTGGCTATAATGTTGACGTGATAGTAACTGGCTATAATGTTGACGTGATAGTAACTGGCTATAATGTTGACGTGATAATAACTGGCTATAATGTTGACCTGATAGGAACTGATGTAATGTTGACCCGATAGTAACTGGCTATAACGTTGACGTGATAGTAACTGGCTGTAATGTTGACATGATAGTAACTGGCTGTAATGTTGACATGATAGTAACTGGCTGTAATGTTGACATGATAGTAACTGGCTATAATGTTGACATGATAGTAACTGATAGAATTGTACTGGAATACTGGGACTCTTTAATATACTCATATTCATTTAAGTTCTTTCATTGCATATTTCTAACTTAATTACTTCTTCTCGACCACTGATATAAAATCAACATTAAAATGCTAGTGCATCGTTAAATGTAACTGTAGTGTAACATCTTGTTGTTAAGTTAAAGGAATTTTTGTATTGTTCCTTAATGTCGCAGGGGGGGTTTTGTGGGTTTTTTTTTTTTTGTTTGTTTGTTTTTTTGGGGGGGGAGGGCGAAGCGAAACCTAATAATCCAATAAATACTAGAATGTTGCCCATATATAACCAGTCGGTTATCTCCAGTGGAAACCGTAGGTGGATTAGCGCGTTAAGACGAAGTGCATCTGAGCAGATTGCATGAATATATGTCACCCGAGTTATCATACGACAACACTAGATAACTTTTCTGTTAAGATTTATAAATATCAATCAATAAAAGTAGGCCTTCAAGCTAAAACTCATATAACTCCAGTAACTAAACAAAAGGTTAAATTCATTAATATTAGTATTATTGCCATCATTTGCATTGTGGTATGCGCTTTCAAGTTGTGTGTCTGAGTGTCTGTATTTGTATTCAGTTACAGGTGTGAAAGAGAAAGAGAGAGTGAGATTGTGTGTATGCATACATGCGTGAATCGTATGTTTACTGCTCTGAAGTGACGGCACGCCATCTTGCATATGAACGCCATCTTGCCACTTATTGTAAGTGCGTCGTGAAAAGTTTTTCCCTGGAAATACAAACCTTAACTTACTCGAACCAGTGAATTTGGTCCTTGATGTTGCAGGTGAATGTTACAAGAACTGCGCGCATCATCTGAACACGGCTAGTTGCAAGACAATAATTATGTGAAAATGTGGCACGCGCTTATTGCGATGTAAAAACCGGGAGCTGTAGTGCAGTGAAGAAACATGCATCGTCCATTTACTTAATGTCGCGGAAGGATTTTGAAAGTAGCACAATTAGTGTTTCGTAGGATTCCGATCAATCCGCAACCGAGGAACACTGGAAAAGCTATAGATTTGTTCAGTGCGTTTTTTCCACAATATCGCGTGCATAATTTTTCCACCGAAAACGTGTCTAGAAAGACTTCACGAGCCAATCAATAATGATATAATAATGCGTTACTTGCCATCCACCCTTTAGAGATGTGAATAAAGATATTACAAAATTGCAAAAGTAGTGGAGAAAGGTTCCCCCACCCCCTTCCAATTGCCACTCCAACACAATACTTTTTTCCCCTGTTCAATTAACCAGAGTTATGTTTTCCTGGCATTCGATGTCCTAATTATTGGCACTCTGGGGTTTTATTAAAAGATGTACACATTTACTTGTCTATTACATACAAGGTCATGGAGTGCGTTATAAGAAATTGGAGATCATTAATTAGTATTATTTATCAATAGGTATTAATAAAATGTAATTACCCCACAGTGCACTACCCCTTCCTCCTTCTTTCTGAGAGAAGTCTTTAGAATATTTAGATGTTCATGGATATCGTGTCCTCTTTGACTCTGAATTCAAAAAGTATGTTCCAGTTGTTTTGGCCTGGTATACAAAGTATTTGTTCCAGGTGTTTTTTTGTTCCTGGTATTTTTGCCCGGTATAAAAAAAAAAGTGTATGTTACAGGCATTTTGCCTGGTATAGAAACGAGTATGTTACAGGCTTTTAGTCAGTTATAAAAGAGTATTTGTTCCAGGTATTTTGCCCGGTATAAAAAAAATTACTTGTTCCAGGTATTTTGCCAGGTATATAAAAAAGTATTTATTCCAGGTATTTTGCCAGGTATAAAATAGTATTTGTTCCTGGTATTTTACCCGAAATAAAAGTGTATGTTACAGGCTTTTAGTCCGGTATAAAAAAAAAGTATTTGTTCCAGGTATTTTGCCCGGTATAAAATAATGTATGTTACAGGAATTTTACCCAGTATAAAAAAGCACTTATTATAGGTATTTTGCCTGGTATGAGAAAGTATTTGTTCCAGGTATTTTGCCAGGTATAAAAAAAGTATTTGTTCCTGGTATTTTGCCCAATATAAAAAAATATTTGTTCCTGGTATTTTGCCCAATATAAAAAAGTATTTGTTCCAGGTTTTTGCCAGGTATAAAAGACATTACCCTATGGTTTGATTCAGCATTAGGAATACTAAAAATGTGTCACTAATAAATTCAAACTCCTAGCTAGATTAAACAAATGAGCGAGAAAAGACAGGTTTACAGATCAGTGAGATAAACAAATGAGCAGAATAAGACAGGTGTACAGATGAACAAAATAAGACAGGGGTACAGATGAGCAAGATAGGACAGGTGTATAAATGAGCAAAATAAGACAGGTGTACAGATGAGCAAGATAAGACAGGTGTATAAATCAGCAAAATAAAGCAGGTGTACAGATGAGCAAGATATGTGTCCAAATGAGAGAGATAGTATAGGTGTATAAATGAGCAAGATGTGTCCAAATGAGCAAGATAGGACAGGTGTACAGATGAGCAAGATAAGACATGTCCAAATGAGTGAGATAGGACTGGTGTATAAATTAGCATGACAAGTGTACAGATGAATGAGATAAGACGTGTCCAAATGAGTGAGATAAGTGTACAGATAAGATATGTGTCCAAATGAGCAAGATATGACAGGTGTACAGATGAACTAGACAAATGTACAGGTGAATAAGACATGTCCAAATGAGATAAGACAGGTGTACAGATGAGCAAGATAAGACATGAGTCCAAATGAGTAAGACAGGTGTACAGATTAGCAAAACAAAACAAGTGTACAGATGAGTGTGATGTAACATGATGAGTAAAATAAGTGTACAGATGAGTGAGATATGTATTTTTAGGAGGATATTACAGATTAGTAAAATCACAGAAGTATGCAAATTAGTGCAATAGGTATAAAGATGAATGAGGCCTGACAGGTCACATAGGCAAGTCAGATGAGACAGGTATACAGATGAACAAAATCAGACAGGTACATCTAAGAATTAACATGTTAGTCATATCAGACGTATATTAGTGAGAACTAACAGATAAACAGGAGTGTGTTGATTAATGAGCTTAAAGAGGTATACAGATTAGCGAGATCTGATAGGTATACAAATAAATGAGACCAGACAGGTGTACTGATTAATGAGATAAAGATATATACAGATTAGTGAGACATTATAAGTATATAAATAAATGAGACCAGACAGGTATAAACAGGAGTTTACAGATTAGAATATTCATATACAATTTATTCACCCAAAAGTATAAATATTTAGACTCCAAATGCAATTATATGCAATATGAATGTGCAAGTATATTCTGCACAATAAAAAAAATAAAATGAATTTTATTGCAAACTGAAATCCATCAGATGATTGATAAAAGTAAACAAATAAATGTGAAGTTAAACCATATGATATACATCTTACAAGTATGTTACATGTTGAAACTTGTATTTACTGTGAATACATGCCTGTAAATGTTAATTAACTGTAAAATAATACTAATGATACTGTTTCTTAATGAATGTACATTTTACACACCACAGGTTAATTAATATACATTGATTTTCCCTCTAATGTTTTATTGAAACACCTAGTGTTTGTGAATATATATGAAAATATAATGATAACACCAGAGTGGATCCAAACTCTCTCTCTCTCTCTCTCTCTCTCTCTCTCTCTCTCTCTCTCTCTCACATGATGCACATACATATAATTTATCCATTCTTTAAACTGACAGAATTCACCCCTGAATAACATCTGTGTAAAACTGACAGAATTCACCCCTGAATAACATCTGTGTAAAACTGACTGAATTCACCCCTGAATAACATCTGTGTAAAACTGACTGAATTCACCCCTGAATAACATCTGTGTAAAACTGACTGAATTCACCCCTGAATAACATCTGTGTAAAACTGACTGAATTCACCCCTGAATAACATCTGCATCAAAATAAAATCCTTTCAAAGCCTTGAAATTAAGCAACATCAAACAATTACTTCCAAGGCAATAATGATGACATGAATGCATCTTGGACAACAAACAGGTGTGCAAGAGAAAGTGTCCAGAAATAAGCATTGCTGCTTATGTTGCTTGCTTCAGGACTCTTGTTTAGTGTTGATGAATAACAAACACCAACTTAAGTACCTTGCTATATAAGCATCTTGCTACAGTCAAATATTAAAGTAATTTTTTTAAACCCTATCATTATATGCCTTGCTATAAAGATTTACTATAACAGTTTAATATAAAAATGTTTGTATTTTATTTCAGTCCTAGCATTATATGTCTTGCTATAAAGATTTACTACAACAGTCAAATATAAAAATGTTTGTATTTTATTTCACTCCTAGCATTTATGTCTTGCTATAAAAATGTATTAGAATAGTAAAACATTATAAAAAGTTTGTATTTCAAATCAAACATTATAAAGATTTACTACTAGAAGTAAAATGTTAAAACAAATGTGTTCTTTCAACTATATAAACAATTACCACTAACAGTCAAATATCAAACTAAGTTTGTATTTTCTTTCAACAATAACTGATCACAGGAGTGATTATATTTATCATATACCAGTGAAATATTCATAGTTATCATATACTAGGGAAAAATTCATAGTTATCATATACTAGTGAAATATTCATATTCATAGTTATCATATACTAGTGAAATATTCATAGTTATCATATACTAGTTAAATATTCCTTTAAAAAAAGAAAAAACCCAAATCTAAGATCTTCTATTCCCTTTGTTGCTCTTACTTTCAAAATTAATCTTTTCACATTGAACAGGAGTACATATTAATGCAATACTATGTTCAGAATTATATTTTAAAAATAACAAATCAAATGTATAATATAAAAACATGACAACAAGGTAGGGTAAAAACCTAAGATGCATAGAGTTTAATAATATAAGCAAGCCTGTCAATCTACCTTTTTCAAAACTGAAGACCTAACAATCAGAGAAAGAGTTGTAGAAAAATATTTCCTATAAGTAGGAGCAGGCCTTAAAATAGCCATTTGTGCAGACCATAAATGTAAGCTATAACACCTGGACTTTTCATTGTGCTTTGAACAGATTTTAAACTTGTGTCATATGCATTACATTTAGATATGTTTCCTGATCTCTACCAATTAATGTAAGTCATCAACACTAGCCATGTAAATCATTTGTGAAATCTATAAATGTTAACTCATAACACTTGATCATTTAAATATTATGTGAAATCTACAAAATGTAAGTCAAAAACACTTGGCAATTTAAAAATTGTGTGAAATCTACAAAATGTAAGTCATTCACTTGGTCATTTAAATATTGTGCGAAATCTACAAAATGTAAGTCAAAAAAGTTGGCCATTTAAATGTTATTCATTCTCAAAATGTTAAATCAAAAGCAAGTGGCCATTTAAATATTATGCAGACTCGAAATGATAAGTTACAGAATATGAAGATAGGAGGGAGGCATGTTAGAAAAGAAAACAGGCAAGAAATAGGAACTAAATACACAAGTGCTTAAGCAGTGATAATTTAATTAGGCAACTGTATTTGATTGTGTATCTGCATACATACAGTCACGTGTGCATAATTTTGTGTCTATGTGTGCATGTATGATTATGTGTATTTATAAGTGTGAGCATTTGCACATAATAAATACCCAAAATATCAAAGAAAATAATACAAGAGTCTACAGTACAGATATTAACAGTACATACATGTGCATTTTGTTTCTAAACAAAACCAAATAAAAATTAAAACAATTTACCAGTGCAACTTATTTCACATACCATGGACAGATGCTCTTATACAAATATATATGATATATTAGTAACAAGTTCTTAAGTAACTCTTTTATCAGTCAACACATAATTTTACTATTGGCATTAATAATTTTTTTAAGTTTTGTTTATAACAGTCAATACATTATTCTTACTACTAGTATTAACAATTTTTGAAAGTCCAAGTTTATAATAGTAACATTATTCTTACTACTAGTATTAACAATTTTTGAAAGTCCTAGTTTATAATAGTAACATTATTCTTACTACTAGTATTAACAATTTTTGAAAGTCCTAGTTTATAATAGTAACATTATTCTTACTACTAGTATTAACAATTTTTGAAAGTCCTAGTTTATAATAGTCACATTATTCTTACTACTAGTATTAACAATTTTTGAAAGTCCTAGTTTATAATAGTCACATTATTCTTACTACTAGTATTAACAATTTTTGAAAGTCCTAGTTTATAATAGTCACATTATTCTTACTACTAGTATTAAAAAATTTTGAAAGTCCTAGTTTATAATAGTCACATTATTCTTACTACTAGTATTAACAAATTTTGAAAGTCCTAGTTTATAATAGTCACATTATTCTTACTACTAGTATTAACAAATTTTGAAAGTCCTAGTTTATAATAGTCACATTATTCTTACTACTAGTATTAACAATTGTATCATTCATGCATGCATGTGTGTACGCACATACACACACACCTGTCACAACCGTGCAAAATAAAGTTTAAGGCTCTGCTTACCATCCAAAACTATAACTAAAACTTCACAACCATGATATTTTAAAACCAAAAAGAAATTTTTAATATTTTATCATTATTTAAAAACATATACTGCATTCCTCTTTCTTCCCTGCAAAGTATAGGTGTATTAAAATCCCAACATTTTAAATATGAAGAGTGTGACTGAGCAAAAATGTTAAATTATTCAAGTTGGCCTTCACAAAGATATTGTGCAAAATAGTGCTGCAGGTGATCAACAGTAACTCTATAGTATATAAGAACAAATTTGTTGGATTAATTTTATTGATTTATGAAAGTTAGTTTTTATACAAGCAATAAATAACTAGAGATATATAAACAAAGGAATTTAAAAAAACAACACTTTATAGAAAACCTGAATGCCTGTATTTGGACATCTGGAAATATAGAAAACTACATCAGTTGGAAAAACCTTAATTAGCTGTACCTACATACGTTTCAATGTAAGGAACAAATATGGGGAATGCAGCATCTGCAAACATAGTTAAAATGCATTAAATTATTATCCAAGTCCAAACAATTAAGCTACTTAGTCCACAAATGAATTCTTTGATTAAATTAGTTGTCAGGTTTTTCAGATAAGAAAAAATCTAAGAGTTCTTTTCAAATAGTTTTAATTGTTTTAAAATAGTTTTCTATTTTAATCTTTTCTAGAATACTTTTAAAATTAAAATATAAATATATTTTGATTATTTCTTTTAATAAAATACCTTGAACAAGCAAGAAAGATACTTAATTGTACATGTATTTAGAGAGATATAAAATATTCTGACTTAAATTATGACCTGTATAAAATTCAGGCAACAGATTGAAAGTTGTTCATTGCCAAACAACTTTATGGAAAGTAAACTATAATGTGTAAGTTGTTCTACAACAGAAGTTATTCATGTGCAAGTTGTTCATTGCCAAACAACTTTATGGAAAGTAAACTATAATGTGTAAGTTGTTCTACAACAGAAGTTATTCATGTGCATGTGTGTTTACATGCATACTCATACAATGTGGGGGGAAATTATAACTACAACTACAAAATAGAACTAAAGGGAGAAAAAATGTTGAAAATTACTAAATTCACCAAAACGAAGAAAAATATGGTTTGCTATATTTAATCATTATAAATGTGGAACTGAAAAAGGAAAAATATTTTGCTCTGATTCAATATTTACAAATGATTTTTTATTAATAGTTTTATTCTTGTCAATATCTAAACAAATTTATTTATTTATATTTATATAATGGTGATTTAATTCTTTCTTGAACAATAACTGGTACCATTTTAAGAAAAACAACACTCTTAAATTGCTTCATCTACTGTTAAAATTAAATTCACAGCCATTTAACCACATAGACAGAAATTACAATGTTACATTCACAGCCATTTAGCCACATAGACAAAAATTACAATGTTGCATTCACAGCCATTTAGCCACATAGACAAAAATTACAATGTTAACAATCACAGCCATTAATAAAAAGAATGAAAAATGTTTAACACAATCCAACATTAATTAATTTTGTCTTCCACTACAGGGAAATAAAATGAAAATATTTGGTCCAAATAATTACAAGAGAGCATTCCACTTAATGGTAAGTAATATGTACAATGATACACATTAGCTCACAATGGTTTCTTGCACACTTGTGAAAGCAAATTTCTGTCTGTGGTGAAGACTTTGTCAACAACAAGAACATCAAGGCACAAATAGTTTAGGTATACATTTCACTTCAAAGAAATTGTGTTCCTTTGAAAAGAAACAATCAGTTAAAAATATTTTATTAGCAACCAAAACAGGAATGTTAAACTTACAACTCCTAGTTTTAAAAACCTGGTCCTTTCTCCAATTTCCACCAAAACTCTTTATGAAAAGAAAATGTGAATATTTGTCAAGAAATTCAGATGAAATTCTAATGACGTAACTATATTTTTTTAATGGTATGCCTCCTGTGACTTCATTAAATGTCATAAACTTTCCAAATATATTTGTCATGGACCAAATTTTGGGTTGAGTACTTCTTTAACTACTGGCTGTATAGTCTGAATCTTGGTTTAGTATTCACTTTTAGTACTGGTTCAACTACTAATGCATAGACTTAAATCTGGGTTAGTACTTATTTTTAGTATTTGTTTTAACTATTGATGCATAAACAAGAGTTTGGTTAGAATTTATTTTAGTATAGGTGACCGTCATTTTGTGGTGATTTGTTTTCACCCATTCACAGTAATGTTGGTTGTTACAATTGCATACTATCAATGTACATACCCACCTAACTGTGAGGCATGAGTGCACTTTCTGTCAGATTAATGGTCAGTGTCAGGCATGAAAATGATATATAAGACTAAGGTCACTTGTAACCTAATAATAATCAGTTTGTTGGTGTACTATTGTTCAACCACTACATATTCTACAGCGTCACTTTGCTAACATGAAAATTATAATAATGACCCTTATTCTTAAATTCTATGAGAATGGAAGAGAAAATCTCAGCAATCAACACTGCCCAGGCTTTAAAAATTATAATAATGGCCCTTATTCTTAAATTCTATGAGAATGGAAGAGAAAATCTCAGCAATCAACACCGCCCAGGCTTTTTATAAAAAAAAAGGTATGATCCTCAAGCAGGGACTTCATCAGAAAGACAAAAACTAATAAAAAAATAACTTTTTTATTGAATTAAATTTTGTTATAAATTTGACATCATTTTATTTTTTCACTGATTTACATCCACATTCATTTCAATGCTTTAAATATAGTAATACAAAATACAACTTGCCTATTTGGGGGACCTAGAACGTAACTCATTGATTTCCCATTGACTTACATTATATAATTAGGTTCATTTTATGCTAATTCTTTTTATGCTGGTTTCTTCAGAAACGGAACCCCAGCATAAGTCGAGGGTTACCTGCATTTGATGATAGTTTGGTTTAGTATTTGTTTTAAATATTGACTGTATAGTCTAAATCTTGGTTTATATTTAATTTTAATAGTTGCTTAGTTAAAACTGTTTATGTCTGGGACTTAGCTCAGTACACATTTTAATTATTTGCTGTATTTACTGGGGCTTGGATTTTAACTATTCACTCTATAGACTGGGCCTTGGATTAGTATACACATTTTAACTATTCGCTGTATAGACTGGGCCTTGGATTAGTACTCATTTTAACTATTCACTATATAGACTGGGCCTTGGATTAGTACTCATTTTAACTATTCACTGTATAGACTGGGCCTTGGATTAGTACACATTTTAACTATTTGATGTATAGACTGGGATTTAATTACAAACTGTGACTGTCCAAATCATCATCCAATATTCCACATGACAACTTACTTAACATTTACTATTTCAAAGTACAAAGATCTAGACCAAATCATCATCCAATATTCCACATGACAACTTACTTAACATTTACTATTTCAAAGTACAAAGATCTAGACCAAATCATCATCCAATATTCCACCTGACAACTTACTTAACATTTACTATTTTCAAAGTACAAGATCTAGACCAAATCATCATCCAATATTCCCCATGACAACATTTACTATTTCAAGTACAAAGATCAAAATTCATATTTCTGAAATAAGAGAAGATAGATAGTCTTTAGATATAGCATCATTGCATTTAATTCACTTTCTGAGGTAAACGAACATTGTGTTCTCAGTCATGCATTTAAACTGACAATGGATGCTGTTCAGTTTGCTGCCAATCATATATACACCTAGTACTTCCACCTCCACCACCACCCCCAATCTGTAACTAGTATTCAACAATAACAACAGCTTGATAAGTGAATACATATCAGAAGCTGATATTGAAATTTATTATAACATTATACTCTGCAAAACTACTCTTACAGTAAGATCTTATACTAGACACCAGACATATTTCTATACCTTTTTAATTTTATTGTTTTATTGCTTGGTTTCTATGAAAGTTTTGGGGGGTTTTTTGGCGTAACACAACATTGTCTGCCTGCATTTCATCATACCAATTTGCACTACATACTTTAACACTAACAAAAAATTTATTGAAACTTTTGCTGTACAAATTACCTTTTTATTTCATTAAACAACCCACAAAACATGCCCTTTGCATGTGATTCAAAAAAGAAAAAGAAAGGCAAAAACTGATGTTATTTTCGAATGTTATTTTCTTTGCTTTATGAGATTAAAGAAAATTTTTAAATCCCCAGGCAAATGACACCAAAAGCCTTTTAGCCAACCATACCCTAACAGACAAAGGGTCTACACAAACAAACATACAGCAGATTTAGGCTACTGCTGAAATAACATCATAATCAGGCACTAGGTGACACTAAAATTAATTTTTAAAATTACAGAATGTGACTAACTCCCAAATGACTTAAGCAATGGCAATACTACTAAGAATTTGCTACCAACAGAGCTAATATGGGATTACTGCTAAGAAACTTGCTGCCAACAAGGGAGCTAACATGGCTACATGGTACTAGATCTGGATTACCCCTAGTTTCTGTCAAATAAAAACAAGGCAAGTAAGTTCTTAGCAATATTTCCATCGAGAAGAGAACATACCGGTTTTCACTAATTTCTGTAGCTCGTAAGTAAACCTTATGAAAAGCGCATGACAAGGAAGAACTCAGAAAATGGAAAGGTAATAGATACAGCTCTAAAGTTCTATAGAGAATGCTTCCAAAGCAACTGGAAATGTGCCCTGAGTTTTGAGTCTACATGTCAAATGCATTCTACCTTGATTGTTAATCACCAAATGCTGAAACAGTCTCTACTGCTATGCTGTGTGACACCTGGCATCTTATGTAGCTAGCAAAGTCTCTGTATGACAACAGGCTGACATATCATTCTAAGGTGTCTTCATTTGTCTTTGTAGCAAGTCTCTAAAACTAATGACAATAGGTTGGCATAAACCATCTTAAGGTGTATTCATTTGGGTCTGTAACAAGTCTCTAAAACTAATGACAATAGCTTGGCATAAACCATCTTAAGGTGTCTTCATTTGGGTCTGTAACAAGTCTCTAAAACTAATGATAATAGGTTGGCATAAACCATCTTAAGGTGTCTTCATTTGGGTCTGTAACAAGTCTCTAAAACTAATGACAATAGGTTGGCATAAACCATCTTAAGGTGTCTTCATTTGGGTCTGTAGCAAGCATTCTGAATTTGAATCAGGCAGAAGAATTCGCAGCAGACTGCGTAGTGTAGCAAGTGATTCAGTCAATCCGTTTGATTCCAGGTATCGGTTAGTCCAAACTGTTTTGTAAGTCTTTGATATTTCTAAAAGTCTGCACACATGAAAAAAAAAAAGAAATTGTAACTTTTTTTAAATATTAACATTTAAATATGTATGAGTGAAAAAGTTGTCTCTAAGCATTCTTGCTTTTTTAAACTTTATTGTACAAATACAGCACATTTCAAAAAATATAAACAAGAATAAAAAAACAGCACATTTCATAAAAGAAGTAAAATATAAAGAAGAATAACAAAACAGCACATTTCATAAAAGAAGTAAAATATAAACAAGAATAACAAAACAGCACATTTCATAAAAGAAGTAAAATATAAACAAGATTAACAAAGAAATAAAGTAATGAGTACAGTGTAGATGACTGGAATTACATGGAAACTGATTTACTATAAAATGGATTTTTTCAAAATATTAGAAGTGTGTGCACACAGATAATTTCCTGGACCTAAGCAAATAAACTGTTATTATAAAAGAACCTTGTACAGAATGGTTCATTCATAATACTCTTTCTAGCATGACTAATTTCAAAGAAACCCTCCATGCTCTTCTGTAAATGAAAAAGTGTTACAGAATGCATGTGTGACAGGAAGCAGTTCAAGCCTAGACTGGTTATGATGTTTACAAATAAAAGTGACATCAAAGTCCACACTACTGACATAGAGGGCTAGGGTAAGAGTTTGGAATGCTGGCTTAGTTCTGACATAGAGGGCTAGGGTAAGAGTTTGGAATGCTGGCTTAGTTCTGACAACAATGAAGCTGGGATGAAGTGCTGTTCAAAATGAATCATGCTGGAAGGTATTTTTGAAAAATAATTATATCTTGCACAATGTCAGGGAAAGACAAATGAAACAAATTTTAGAAAATGGTAGGAAAAGAAATGATTGTACTGTAGGAAAAGAAATGACTGTAAACCTAGCTCTGTATATGTCTTGTGCTATTGCAAACCTTAACTGCACACAAAGAAAGAAATCTAGCTCCGTATATGTCTTGTGCTATTGCAAACCTTAACTGCATGCAAAGAAAGAAACAACATGGACTGAACTGAGCATTTTAGCCACTTTGTGTTGTCAAGTGGAGATTTTGTGCATGACTGAGTTTTCATTTCTATTCCACTTTTACCCCGAAAATAATAACAATAATAAATGTTGCTGGCTATTTAAGCTTTGCCAGGAAGTTTAGAAATGTTGACTTACTCAAATACCTGATTTTTATAAATATATATGTTTTAAGTTTACTCTCTTCATCTTTAATATAACTTTACCTTTTTTAAAAAAAAAATCATAGATAAAGTTTTCATTTTTATTAATTGCTGCATGATAAAAATTATTCCCATATTTAATTATAAATTTTAATTTACTGTTTTAATAATTATTCTGAAACCTAAGAAAGAATGTTATTTGAAATTAGAGTGTTTGTAAGTTGAAACATGTATGCATTGCTATTGTTTGTTATTTTGTTGAACTGTTACTATGAGATCAATGCAAGGACACTAAGATGCAATCATCAGAGTTGATTTTGAATGGACTAGTTTCATACTGACCAATGATCAGCTATGTGATTGATATGATGTGAAACTTGTCAACAACTTGAACCCCATTTTAGGAAAATGAGTGACTTGTGTTTTGACAGAATGTGGGTGTGGATATGTGCAAAAGATGTGCATATTAATAGAGGTAGGTTATTTCTAGTTGCATTCTACAACCCTATAGATTAAGAAAGTCAGTCAAATGAAAGGTGGGAGGAGTTTCAAGATTAAAACCAATGTGTAGTCAAAAACACTTTGTATTTTTGAAATACATTTTGGATGAGGTATTTCTGAAGTAACATTAGCATTATTCTACTTAAAGATAGTCATGTTAATATTTTGTATAATGTTATTTAAGAAGAAATATCAAACAAAGCTTGCAAATGTGGACTACTTGTTTTGACTAGAACTGAAAGTGCATGAAATGTCAAGCAATCACAGACCTGTTGGCCAAATCTGTACGTGCAGTAGGCGTCAAGTTGTTGACACCACAATTAACCACTGCATAGCCTGCACTGCTCTGACTTCCAGGCTTGCGACCCGCTAACACTAAAGCCTTGCCAATCCTTGGATCAAAAAAAAGACAAATAAAAATTAATACAACAAAATTAATAATTTTACTAATGCATAATCTTTCATTAATTCACCTATAAAAACATTTGGCAAGAATGAGCTATACATATAATAAAAATGTTATAGTTGTGTGTTTGTGCAGGCTTAAGTAAAAAAGTGCTAGATAGATTTTGATTGGACTTTTTCTGTTGTATACCTTAGTGCCCTAGAATCAACAAAGGCTATATAATATGCTATCTCACAAGAGCCAGTAGCCCTAAAACTGTGCATGCATGCAGAACACTCAAAAGAAGCCCTAAAACAAGAAAATTTTCCACTAAAAGTAAATCACGTGTGCAGACTCTCAACAGTAGCCCTAAAATTAAAAGTACAGTACATACGCTCAGGCCTTGGTTAATACTTCGCCATGACCTCCGTGCACAGCGGACAATTCAATTTACTCAGACTGCGTTTCTCATTCTGGGTATTAGATTTTAGACTCTAATATATTAGCATATTTTGCATTAGACTGTGGTTAGATCGTATTTTGTAATACCTCCCCCAAAAGGGTCTAACTACATTTTCTTTCTATAATTCTCTTTCTCTCTTCTTTTATCTCTTTCTCTTTCAGTATTTCTCTTGATTACGTTCTTTCTTTCTCTCTCTCCCACTATCATATTCTCTCTTTTCCTGTATAAACTTCCATTCCCTTGTTTTATTCATTTATTTCTTCCCCATCCCCTGTCTCCTTGTCAACTTTTTAATTCTCTCTTCCTTCTATCTTTTCACTTTCTGGTATACTGTATTAAGGTCCGTACCTGGCAATCAAAAAAAAACTATTTTATTTTAATAGCATATTTTAAACACTGACATTTATGAGAAAAAGCCACAGGTAAAAGCAAGTTAATTATATAAGAGATCAGACAAAGTAAACTTATGTATCTTAGTACTTGATCTTCTGATGTGAAGCATCACAGCACTTAACTATTACTTGCTTCTGTCTACATCTCTTAAAGCAGACCATCTCAAAATATAACCAAACCTGACTTGTCCCTTTATTGTGTCAAACACAGAAATGTTTTAAAATTCTAGTCCTATGTAATCACATTTTGGCCTAGGCAGTTTTAATTAGTTGAAGTGCAAGGGTTATTATTTGTGAATCTGTCTTAAATGCTTGTCTTTCTTTATTAGAGTTGTTTTATTTATATTAAATTCTGTTTCTTACATAATATTATTGTCTATCTTGTCTTTTAAGTGTTTACCTTTCTATGTCTCATATAATTATGTATTAAGTGTTTGTCTTGCTTCATTAAGAGTTGTTTTATGTGTATAAGTTCTATTTCTCACATAAATATTTTGTTTGCTAACCTGTCTTAGTTCAAGAAAACTCTTCATATATGATTTCTATTCTAATATTGACAGCACATATTACAACAATGTTACTCATGTAAGATTTCTATTCTAATATTGACAACACATATTACAACAATGTTACTCATGTAAGATTTCTATTCTAATATTGACAACACATATTACAACAATGTTATTCATGTAAGATTTCTATTCTAATATTGACAACACATATTACAACCATGTTACTCATGTAAGATTTCTATTCTAATATTGACAACACATATTACAACCATGTTGCTCATGTAAGATTTCTATTCTAATAAGAACAACACAACTTACACAATATAAAACTCCTCTTGTATGATTTCTATTCTAATAATAACAGCAACAAACCTAAAACTGCTCTAATTTAACATTACTAAATATCATGTTTAACCTGAAACAAGTGCTCTAATTTTAGTATTTTGTTAACCATCTTTAACCTGAACAAGTGCCCTAATTTTAGTATTTTGTTAACCATCTTTAACCTGAAACAACTGCCCTAATTTTAACATTTCTGTTTACCATGTTTTCTGTTCTTGTTGTTACACTAAATCTATCTATGCCATGCATAATGAAATAGCTCAAGGTGAAGAAATATATGCATCAAGTACACTAAATCTATCTATGCCATGCATAATGAAATAATTCCAAATGAAGAAATACATACATCAAGTAAACTATAGCATTCTCTGCACTAATGTTTAATGACATTTTTTCAAAGTAAGATAGAAAAATAATTTTCGTTGTTATACCATTTTATTAGAGAGAAGGGTATGCAATGCTAAAGTAATTCAGTTTAAAACTATCTTCAGTAGTAAATACAAAATTACTCCAAACAGATTAAACGTGCTAAATACACTCATAATTTGTTATACAAAACATATCTTTATAATGTAGGCATTAAATAAGAGATAATTAATTTTCTAATATTTCATTTCTATATCATTAGATCTGAAGTTGTACATCATAAATGCTAGTCACTCTAAAACTACCTGTGCTGTTTACAAAGGTTCCAAAGGAGGAAATACACATATGCTAAATATGTCATATTTAAGGGTTAAAATATCCATCTTGCATGAGTAAAAATTTGTAAACCCATATCTTGTCAATTGAAAGATGCCTATAGAATTTGTAATCAATATAACATAGCTTTGCATACATAAGACACATCATAGAGAAGAGAGATTTCAAAAATCCTTTCTAAAACTAATTTAATTTAATATCGACTGAAAAGAACACAAAAACATAAAGAAATGAGTGTTAAATAAAACATGACATTAAACAGGATACCTACTTGCATGCAAATGACATCAAATCCATAGCTAGAAGTAGTTCTTGTACCACAGCAAGTGTTGGCGGACCATTAGGTGTTACCTTTAATAAGCCAGTCTGGCATTTTTTCACATGTCGAGTCACCAACTGCATCAAACAAAAAACAAAAATACTGGAATAACATGAACAGTCCTGAAGTGCCTAGAAAGTTCATATAATCTCCCAGGGGAAGCTAAAAAGTTTAATCAATAGCACCCTATTTTTTGGAGTATGGGTATGACATTTTGTCAAGCCAGATCTGTGCACTATCCAGTTTTCTTAAGGATATCATCTTCCACAAAAACTGCATGCTTCAGATTTTTGTTGTTCACACCATCCTTTTTTCTCTCTCCTAGCTTTACAGACATACATACTCTTTCCTTATTGTTTGTCCTGACAAAAGCTCTGTGCCTACTCTGACATCAATATAGCTATGTGGGTTCAAACTCATAATCACAAAAAATATTTCCTTTCCCATCCATTGTGCATAATATGTATTGACTGCACAGGTGAATCAACAATCATAAATGCTGGGGTTAATGTTTATTGGGAAAGAATTTAGGAAAAAGCTTATTTTACACAGAAGAAGTCCCTTTTTAAATGCTGTAAAACAACAAAAAAGCCAAAATGCTGCAATAATAAAGCACCTTGAACAAGTGAGATACTTTTCTATTTTAATACCAAAACAACAACTATAACAAAACTAAAATATTGCAATAATATGAACTAGAAGAAGAATCAAATTAACTTAAATAAACAATGCTCAATTAAAATTGCTTTGGATTCAAACAAAACATGGACAAATATAGCAAAACAATATATGATTTAGAAATAGGGGAGTAATTTATGCACATTTTTGCTAACAACAAGGTTTTATAATATTAGTGACCACAAAGCACTTTTGTTGGTTTGTTGCTTGCTTATCAATTGTCTAAGAACCAAGTGACAACAATTAAATCTTGAATCACAACAGTATGACCTCTAACCCCAATATATTATGAAGTCCTCGTGTACATTACACTGGTTTATCAATAAAACCCATGGTGACAAATACCTGCAAGGCATCAGTGGAGAGATTTTCAAAGGGCACACCATCAGGATAGGTCAGCAATCGGAACAATACTGAGCCCTGTTCCTCTGGCAAATTGTGCATGTCATCACCTTCAACAAAGTGGGACATTTCAAACTGCATTTTACATGTTTCAAATTGCGCAGATCATCACCTTGAACAAAGTGGGACATTTGAAACTGCATTTTACATGTTTCAAATTGTGCGTGTCATCACCTTCAATGAAGTGAGTGATTTCGAACTGTGTTCTATATGTTTCACATTGCTTTCTAGATATTTCAAACTCCATTCTACAGATTTTGAATTCTACATGTTTCAAATTGCATTCTATGTGTTTCAAATTGCATTCTACACATTTCAAACTGTAATCTACTTATATCAAATTGCTTTGAAAAATAATGATCAATAAAATTATTTTTAAAGTAATCATAAAAATTTTATTTTTTTTAACTTTACAATTTCAAGTGGCTTAGCATATAATTAATTATAGCGGCTTTAGCCTTGTTTCCGCAGGCAACAACAAAATGTGTTTTAGCATATAATTAATTATAGCGACTTTAGCCTTGTTTCTGCAGGCAACAACAAAATGTGTTTTAGCATATAATTAATTATAGCGACTTTAGCCTTGTTTCCGCAGGCAACAACAAAATGTGTTTTAGCATATAATTAATTATAGCAACTTTAGCCTTGTTTCCGTAGGCAACAACAAAATGTGTTTTAGCATATAATTAATTATAGCAACTTTAGCCTTGTTTCCGCAGGCAACAACAATATGTGTTTTCCTAAAAGTGAAGACCAACAAAGGCTATTTTCAATAAGATGCCTAAATACAAAACATTACAAAAAACATAACACTTGATAAGGCACACTATTTTAATAGAAGAAAACAAATTATTATGTAAAATAGAATTTTTTAAAGAATTATTTAATTTAAAATAAGCTGCATCACTGGTTTAGATAAAACTGAAATGCTATAAAGGCTTTCACAAATCCTTATTCACAATATAGTTTGTTTTTTTTTAATATTGATGCTTTATCTGAAACACTTGAAAACCTAATGTACAAAGAATGGAAGTTCTCACTTACCAGCTTGATTACGCGACCTTCGTATAGCATATGTTTCAGCACGACCAAGTTCAAGGATGACCTCGCCTAGGACACCAGAGGAATCTTGGTATACATAGTGACTGATGAGCTCAGATAAATTGGCAAGCAAAAAATCCTGAAACACATTTCTCTCTTTTTAAGGCACAAGAAGAAAATAATAATCACATGAAAATTTTGATAAAGAAGATGCAGTCAGATGTATATTTCAAGTTTACACTCCCTTCAAGTCATAAATAATAATGAGGACTCTTTAACATTTAACATCAAGTATTATCTCAGGCATGTTTTGTTTCATTTTCTGGTTTGATAAATACATTTCATCTTGATAACATGTTGCTTATTAAAAGTTGCAATGTCGTATGTCAGTGTCACATAATGGTTTATGTAACCCTCACCCACCTTTCTCTAAAAATTTGATCCATCAGCAGAAACTGTCTTAACCTTACTTTGGGTGGTTTTAGGATATTATGATTATTCCAAAAAGTTAAGGTTTTTACCTTTGATTTGATACTTTATTTATCATTCTACTGTAAAAAAAATAAAAAAGCTAATCTCATTTAAGTGAGGATCAGTCTGTGGTGACACTCTGTGTTTGTTATAGATCTAAATATGGCTTTATTAGTGAGAAGTTCACTGAACAAACTAAGAAGCACTTACATAATGCCAATCTACGTTTAAAACAGACCTACATAAATCCTTGCTTTATCACATTAAGTGATAACTAATATAGGACTTATAAACTATCACTCTTGTGTTTATAACATACCAACATAAATACTTGCTTCATCACAGTACATGATAACAACTAATTTAAGATTTGCAAAATTTCATTCTGTATTTAGGATATATATATACCTAAATTTTGCTTTATCAAAATAAATAGCAACTAATATAAGGCTTACAAAATATCACTCTACATCCCATCACTATAAATAGCAACTAATATAAGGCTTACAAAATATCACTCTATGTTCCATCACTATAAATAGCAACTAATATTAGGTAGTCCAAATCAATTTTTCAAATATGATTCAAAACAAATGTGTTTACATAATAGTATTAGCTGATATAAGGTTGTCCAGAGTAAAACAAATGTGTTTACATAGTAGTATTAGCTGATATAAGGTTGTTCACAGTAAAACAAATGTGTTTACATAGTAGTTTTAGCTGATATAAGGTTGTTCACAGTAAAACAAATATGTTTACATATTAGTATTAGCTGATATAAGGTTGTTCACAGTAAAACAAATGTGTTTACATATTAGTATTAGCTGATACAAGGTTATCCAGAGTAAAACAAATGTGTTTACATAGTAGTATTAGCTGATATAAGGTTGTACCAATTCAGACCAAAGCAAATTTTTCAATTATGTCGACATTTTAGCAAAAATGTGCCCAACACTTAGTAAGTGTAATTATTTTTCTTTCAAAATGGTTTAAGTCACATTAAATAAAATACAACAGCGTTAAGAAATGAACTTTAATTTTATCCAAGCTGCATAAAAAATAATTGTATTAATTGTAATTGTATTCACTACAGAAAATCACCAAATTTGTGCTATAAATGCTTATTCCTGCAAAACAGCGACATTAGGACTACCTACTAATATAAGGCTTATAAAATATTACTCTATGCTTAGAACAAAAGGACATAAATCCATGCTCATCATAATCAATGGCAACAACACAGGGCTTACAACATAAAACTGTGCTAAGAACAGACCAATCTAAAAACTTACTTTATCAATAAATCAACTCTACTGAACTAATGCTGGCTTACAAAATGGCACTCCGTATTCCAAGACAGACCAGCTGCCACAAGAAACCCTGGCCAGGAGAATGGCTGGTGAGTGAGATGACCTTTGCCTGTCCAATTGCAGACAACAGATCCCAGAGCCCCCTGGCTACTAGCTGCTTTCACGGCCTGAAAAATGTTGCTCAGTGCTGCTTCTGGACAGCCTGCCAGGCTGGAAAATGTGGATATACATATTTTTAAAAATACTGAAGATTACTTAAAATCTTTGGTTCCCCTACTTATTAGTTTTAAATAATAAATAAAACACAAATTCAAGACTTAATTAAGCCAAAGGGTCTTAGAAATTACCGCATTTCTAAATGCAAGCATGCTTGCATATACTTTTATTCTAATGAGCAGATAATTTTATTAACAATGATCACATTATGCAGTGCCTATTCTCTTATTAACAATGATCATGTGAAGCAGTGCTATTCT
Organism: Sinotaia quadrata; assembly: GCA_028829895.1. Lineage (NCBI taxonomy): Eukaryota > Metazoa > Mollusca > Gastropoda > Architaenioglossa > Viviparidae > Sinotaia > Sinotaia quadrata. The sequence goes on along the minus strand of CM054177.1, from coordinate 31,026,737 downwards.
CTTATTAACAATGATCATGTGAAGCAGTGCTATTCTCTTATTAACAATGATCACATTATGCAGTGCCTATTCTCTTATTAACAATGATCACATTATGCAGTGCCTATTCTCTTATTAACAATGATCACATTATGCAGTGCCTATTCTCTTATTAACAATGATTATGTGATGCAGTGCATATTCTGTTGTTAAGAATAATCAAATTATGCAGAGCTATTCTGTTTGTGTGTGTATGCAGCATGTATGCATGTGTACACATATAAATAAGTTATTATCTTTAGGGTTGATTGCTTTGTATTGAATATTTTAGAACATTTTTATTTACTGAAGAATTTGCTATCAAAATCACTTTCAAAAGACATTTTTCTGTTTTGTCGTTTGTGTTGTTAAGAAAATAAAAGAATTCTTTTAAAATAAAATATTTCACAAAATATTCATGTTGGGGGCCTATCGCACACAGAGATAATCCTTGATCTCTGTACCTCGTAACTCCCATTAATGTCTCTGCCCTGTTCTAGGGTTCAAACCACAGCTCTCTGCTGAACCCTTCATGATGGCAGAACGTCACCACACTTATTAGAATAGTTTATAGTTAAATGTCACCACACTTAATAGAATAGTTTATAGTTAAATGTCACCACACTTAATAGAATCGTTTATAGTTAAATGTCACCACACTTAATAGAATAGTTTATAGTTAAATGTCACCACACTTAATAGAATAGTTTATAGTTAAATGTCACCACACTTAATAGAATAGTTTATAGTTAAATGTCACCACACTTATTAGAATAGTTTATAGTTAAATGTCACCACACTTATTAGAATAGTTTATAGTTAAATGTCACCACACTTATTAGAATAGTTTATAGTTAAATGTCACCACACTTATTAGAATAGTTTATAGTTAAATGTCACCACACTTATTAGAATAGTTTATAGTTAAAGATGGAAATATATCAACTAAAACAGGTTAGGGTTACAATTACAAGGGAATATATATATCAACTACTACAGTTTAGGATTATGTATAATGCAATTACATGGGAGTACACTGACTATAACAGTTTAGAGATACATAAAGAATGATTATATGGAGGAATAATGACTAAAATATTTTAGGATTACAAGCAGCATGATTACTTGAAGGAATGCTGAATGATGACTAAAACATTTTAGGATTATAAACAGTATAATTACTTGGAGAAATACTGACTAAAATATTTTAGGTTTACAAACAGCATAATTACTTGGAGAAATACTCACTAAAATATTTTAGGATTACAAACAGCATAATTACTTAGAGAAATACTGACTAAAATATTTTAGGATTACAAACAGCATAATTACCAGGAGGAATATTGACTAAACTAGTAGTCTAGGGCTACTACCTATTTTTTTATTAAATAAAGATATACTGATTGTTTATCTCTGCATGAGTTGTTACTTTTTCAAGTTACTGCCATGAGTTTTCAAATAATTTCCCAGAACAAAATATTTTTAAGTTCCAGAACTAAGACTCAGAAAAGAGATTTGTACAGCACCTAAATACTGGCAACAAATGTGATAATCTAAAGAATGTAATTGAAACTAATTCATGAAAAAAAAAACATGTGCCATTTACCTGTTCCAAGCAGCTGTTCCTGGGCAGACAAAGAAATGAATTCTGAAACAAATAGAAATATTTCTATGAACTGTAATTGGTATCACTGAAAAATTAATCTCCTTGTGTTACACATCCACAAATGAGAAACCATTCAAAACAATCAAAGATCCATAAACCAAACCAAACAATCGAAGATCCACAAACCAATCAAAGATCCATAAACCAAACCAAACAATTAAACATCCATAAACAAAACAAAACAATTGAAGATCCATAAACCAAACAAAATAACTGAAGATCCATAAACAAAACAATCAAAGATCCATAAACCAAACCAAACAAAAGATCCATATATCAATCAAAACAATCAAGGTCCATATACTAGACAAAATAATCACAGATCCATAAACCAATCATAACTGCAATCCATAAATCATTTTAAAAACCAAAAGTCTACAAAGTACAAGGGGCATTTTTATTAACTAAGGATTACAAATTCTTTCACATAATCAAAAATCTACATAACATTATTATAATAATCAACAAAGGTCTACAAATATTATTATAATTAATCAATGGTTGATAAATCAGTCTACAAAATTAAAAGGTCAAAACATTCTCTACAAAATCCAGAAAACATTCTCCATAATCAAAAGTGTACTAAACTTTTCCAGTCATAAGCCAAAAAGAATTCTACACATTCCAAGGGTCATAAAGCAATTTCTACAGAGCAACAAAGTAGTCTCCACAATCAATGATGCAAACACCATAATCAGATGCCAGTTATACAGTATACACCATAATCAGATACCAGTTGTATAGTATGCTTCAAAGACCTTTGATTGTACGGTATGTTGTATTGACTTCTGGTTGTGGTGTATGCTTTAAAGACTAGTTGCAGAGTATACTTTAGAAACTTTGGGCTTTATAGAACTTTGGTTAAGAGAATACTTTATTGACTTTTGACTGTAGTGTAGGGCTTTTAAAGACTTTGATTGTAGAGTATGCTTTACTGTTTTTGGCTGCCAAGAAGACTGTGTGGAATTTGGGGTGTATACTCTATAAACCTTTGATGTAGAGTACACTTTATAGACCTTTGGTTGTAGTGTATGCTTGTGGTCTTCAAAGACTTTTGGTTGTGGTGTATGCTTCATAGACCTCTGGTTGTGGTGATGCTTTATAGACCTCTGTTTGTAGTGTATACTTATACTTGTTGTAGACTTTTGGTTGTGATGTATACTTTGATAGACTTTGGGTTGTGGTGTGTGCTTTTGGTAAAAAAGTATGCTAAATAGATTTTTGGTTGCTGAGAGCAATGAGTGGAATTTGGGGTGAAGTGTATACTTTATAATTTTTTTCATGCAGAATATACTTTATATACCTTAGGTTGTGCTGTATGCTTTACATACCCTTTGGCTGTAGACTGTAGAGTATGCTTTTAAAAACTTTGGGTTTTAGACGGTGGGTTGTTGAGCATGGTTTTATTGCTGATAATAGTTTATAGACCTTTGGTTGTAGAATATACTTTATGATTATATATATTTGGTTGTAGGGTAGGCTTTATGATTATAGACATTTGGTTGAAGGGTAAGCTTTATGATTATAGACATTTGGTTGAAGGGTAGGTTTCATGATTATAGACATTTGGTTGAAGGGTAGGTTTCATGATTATAGACATTTGGTTGAAGGGTAGGTTTCATGATTATAGACATTTGGTTGAAGGGTAGGTTTCATGATTATAGACATTTGGTTGAAGGGTAGGTTTCATGATTATAGACATTTGGTTGTAGGGTAAGCTTTATGATTATAGACATTTGGTTGAAGGGTAGGTTTCATGATTATAGACATTTGGTTGAAGGGTAGGTTTCATGATTATAGACATTTGGTTGAAGGGTAGGTTTCATGATTATAGACATTTGGTTGAAGGGTAGGTTTCATGATTATAGACATTTGGTTGAAGGGTAGGTTTCATGATTATAGACATTTGGTTGAAGGGTAGGTTTCATGATTATAGACATTTGGTTGAAGGGTAGGTTTCATGATTATAGACATTTGGTTGTAGGGTAAGCTTTATGATTATAGACATTTGGTTGAAGGGTAGGTTTCATGATTATAGACATTTGGTTGAAGGGTAGGTTTCATGATTATAGACATTTGGTTGAAGGGTAGGTTTCATGATTATAGACATTTGGTTGAAGGGTAGGTTTCATGATTATAGACATTTGGTTGAAGGGTAGGTTTCATGATTATAGACATTTGGTTGAAGGGTAGGTTTCATGATTATAGACATTTGGTTGAAGGGTAGGTTTCATGATTATAGACATTTGGTTGTAGGGTAAGCTTTATGATTATAGACATTTGGTTGAAGGGTAGGTTTCATGATTATAGACATTTGGTTGAAGGGTAGGTTTCATGATTATAGACATTTGGTTGAAGGGTAGGTTTCATGATTATAGACATTTGGTTGAAGGGTAGGTTTCATGATTATAGACATTTGGTTGAAGGGTAGGTTTCATGATTATAGACATTTGGTTGAAGGGTAGGTTTCATGATTATAGACATTTGGTTGAAGGGTAGGTTTCATGAATCCTTAATTATTTATAATGTTGTATATGAATAGCAACACCTCTAATAATGTATGTCTTATTAGAATGGGTTACAGATACAAATTATGTCAATAATATGCAAGTTTACAAAAACTCCAAAGCAGAAAAGATTTCTAATTGTGTGCATCCTAAAATAGCAGGGAAAAGATTAAATAAAGTTCACTTAGCACACTTTTAGACAACAAAGAAGAATTTAGTACCTGTTTTCATGCTGAATAAGATTATAGATGTTTGTTTTCTTGTAAATACTAATAAAATTTAAAATTTATAGTTTATAAAACAGCTGGAAATATCTGCATTGCTTTCATCAATAAAATGCCAGGTAAAGAGTTCACTCTGCAGTTTAAGCTTGATATGAAGCACTTGTACATTCAAGAAATAATTATAAGAAATAGCTCATGTAGGGAGCCTATTGCACATAGAGAAAATCCTTGAACTCCATATCTCATTAACTCCCACTGATGTGTCTGCCCTGTTCTAGGGTTCAAACCACAGCTCTTTGCTCAACCCTTCATGATGGCAGAACGTCACCAAACATTATGATAGTTTATGGGTTGAAAATACAATTGTTTGGAAATATACTGGCTAAAATATTTTATTATGATTTTTTTATGAGCTATCAAAATGAAACAAATATTGCTATGCAACCGCCTGGGTTAGATTAAAAAAAAAATATCAGATAGAGAAACTGTATCTAACCTGCCCAACAGGTCAAGAAAAACGTTTCTCATGCCTGCAGTTGTATTAAGTGAAAGAGTAATTTTTGTAACAAGGAAAGAGGAAAATATGTCTATAACATAAAGCACTGCTATCTGATCAAGTGAAAAAGTAAAACTTCTGGTCTCTAGAAGTATGTGCTCAAACATAAGAATGGAAATAATACTTCTAACTTTATTCGGCTTTGTCTACAAGAAGACTCAAACATAAAAATGGAAATAATACTTCTAACTTTACTCAGCTTTGTCTACAAAAAGAAAAGAAAGTCTTTTTTATTGTTTTTCTTCTTTTTTCTTCTCTTGTTATAATCTATCCAAGAGAAGTCTTACAGTGAAGTTTAGACCAGTTTCCTCAAACCACCTAAAAGTCTAAATTTATGGACATAACAAATTTTCAAAGAGGTATACCTATTCAACAAACAGGCCGGAAAAAATAGATCTCTTCCACCTTGGATACAATTCCTAAATTATTTTAAAAGCCTGGTGCAATCTAAAATAAACATCCAAGCAAATGCAACAGAGAATCAAATCAATTTTTTTTTTAATGGATGTAAAATGAAACAGAATGAAATTACAAAAAACAACATATATTATACAATACCCCAATTCAGCCAGTGGTGTACAAAATGCACTGAAATCATGGTCTGCCTGTAAAGAAAATTCCATAGTTAAATAGTCAAAAATGCTCTATTATGATCAAAATATTTTTTTTTAAATTGAGATGTTTCTTCTTTCTTTTTTTCATTTTCTCAAGTCAGAACTTACATGACATATTGGCATGAAAAAATTAACAGTACTGCAGATGGAAATGTTACATAAATTCTTAACAAACAGTAATTTTATTATTAAATAGTACTGAAAATAGTAAAACAGAGATTGCACTGATGAGTTTTATTCTTATTTCTGAAATTGTATATATGGGGGAGTAATATTTATGCCATTATGCATGGGATGTTTGACTTTAAGAGAGGCAATTCAAATTTAAAATAAATAATTTAAAACAAATAATTATATACTTTTTTTCAATAATTCTGAAAAGTGTTATGACATTTAATTAATAAGAATTAATCAGTAAAAAAAAACTATAGTCTTATTAAGTTTAAAGAAATGTTTTTAAAAACATTTATTTGGTCCACTCAAGATGTGGTTCACTGCAATCTTTCAAATATGAGTCTTTAAGTTTAGTCTAGCTTGAATATAATCATATGCCTTTTAAATATTTTTTTTTTAAATTCAGAATTTACCTTAACACCATACTCTTTAAATACAATGTGAGGAGGCAACTGCTGGAGAACAGAAGTAGGCAGATCATGAATAGGGTACCCACATAGCTGCAAAGTCTGGTCTCGTCCAAGTGGGACATATTTGTTGGCATCACTAATATCTAGTGCCTCTTCTTGTTCACTTGTGTCCAGAAGAAAACTACTCAATCGTGGTCCACAGCTTACAAACCTTGATACCAATGAATTCAAATTCTGTTTAGAAGTTATCACTAAAATGGACCTTGACACATATATTTCTTTAATTACTCTAGAACAATTATTCTTCATTGTTGTTTTCCCCCACTTTTCATTAAAGTGAATATTTAGTTCTATCTAAACTGCTTTAAGCAAGTACGCTTGGAAACAAGCAGGAAAAAGCTGGTAAGACCTATGTACTTATTCACCTGGTAGGAATTGAGGAAAAAAACTTATTCCATCAAACAATCTGATAAGCATACCTAAGAAAGAACAACAGATAAGGAGTTAATATTTCCCTGATCATATCAGAAATATATTTATGCCCAACTGTGTGTCCTAAGTGATGGCAGTGACAACACTTGCTATGCTAAAATAGCTTGTAAGCAAAACAATATGTGATGCTTTGCCTACAGAATAATTCAAAACAGATTAAGAATGTACAAATATAGATGGAAATTTTGCAGGTCTGTCCATAGGTAACATCTTGATGAATGAAAAAACCATTAGCTGCAACAGGGGTAGTGGATAAAATCAAAACAAATGGACTTTCTAACCACCCATCCAATGATAGAACCTAGACACAAAATGTCTGATAGCCTGGAAGTATTTTCTGTAATCATATGACCCACTGATACCATTAATTTAATGTCAACCAGAATGTGTGACTATCTACAGCACTTATTTCAGTAAGAATATAATAAGTGACAAGAAATATTTTGTTTTTCTAATACATCTATCATGACCATTGTATATACACTCAGTGCAGAATATGAGAGTAGGCTAGAGGATTGTCAACAATGGGTTGTCAAGTGTCAATGTCTTAGGCTGAGGGCTCAGAATGGACCGGAGGTGAGCTTCATCCTCCTGCCCAAGGTAAAAACTTATCAAAACTCTGTTTTGAGGTTTGTTTATATTTTTCCGCCCTTAAAAAATTACTTGTTCATAACAGTTTTAAGAACTTAAATATAACCCATACAACAAAACTATAAACAACATATATGAGGTAAAATAAATTAGAGCTTTAAAACAAATCATATTACAGATAAAATAAATTACAGGTTTAAAACAAATTACAGCTTTCAAACAAATTACATTACAAATAAAATAAATTACAGATTTCAAACAAATTACATATATATTACTTGTAAAACAGGAGAGGGGAATCAATCTTGAGCTTGGATATTTAAATGAGTGCAAATGTAAAAGTGAGGGGTAAAAAGAAAAATCCAGAGCTAGATTATGAAAACTAGTGTAAATGTAAAAGTTTTAAATACTTCTGAAACCAGAGTCAATTATACTGACATACATTTTATAAAGTGAAAAAAGGCAAACTTATAACTGCTAAGATTGATTTTCCTCTTGATTTTACCTACTGGGCATGTGAAAAGCATGTGAGGAAGTCACTGAAGGCTGAATACAGCTGTCCTAGTTCCTCAAACTGCACTTTGGGTCCCACTTCCAGCACAGGTAGCAAACACATTCGGCGCCGATGGCAAAAGTCTACTAAATGAAGTACCTCTCTGTCAAAGTAAATTGCATGTACACAAGGGAAGAAGAGTTTTTAAAAAGGGAGTAAATAAGAAATATTTTACCATTTGGCCAAAATCATTTTCAACTCTTCTTCTGATATAAAGTTCAACAATTTAAAAATAAATTTAATGCATATATTTAAAACCAACAATGTAACAAGCAAGAAGGGTTCTATATTTAATTGCTTAAAACATCAGGATTTGCACATTTGTAAAATCAACTGTTCCAATTCAGCTCTCATTAATACAACCCTCATTTAGCTCTGGATTAAGTATAACACATGCAAATTTAATTAAAAATATACACTGTAATATGTTAATTATCGTCTGTTCTGATTATGTTTAGTTTGTGATTCAATAATTATTGTCATTATGTGATAACATATAAATGATATATAAATTGTTTCATTTCTGAATTTAACTATGAAATGAATCAATATGTTTCTTTAAGCAGTTGAAAAATAAAAGTTTCAAAACATTTCAAATATTATAATTAGAAAATTTTAAAATCCAATAAATTTGAATTATGTATGATACTGTGTGCATTGTAATGTTAACTTTATTTCAAACACTGCATTAACTCCCTTCCGACATGAGATTTAGGTGATTTTTCTCCTTGTTACATGCAAGGTTTATTTAGAACATCTCACTGCCACAGTTGTGGACTATATATATATACTTATTATATATCATTTTACTAGAAATTAAATGGGCTTTAATAAAAAATACAATTGTAAATGTACTGCTATATTTTTGTACATTTTAATAAATAAATGTGTGGCATATTTAAATTTTTTATGATAAAAATACATATTTTACATTTAGACAAAGATGGTGGGAAAAATTTGATGGGTAATTGAAAAACAATTGCTATATTACTGAAATTTAACAATATCTGCAACATAAAACCAAATGTCAGGCAATTGTGATAGTAAATAATGAACTGACAAGTCTTTAAATACTACCAGCAAATTCACAATTTTATTTTTGTAAAAGTAAAAACTTTCAATATTCAAATTCTAGTTGTTAAAATATACAACAATAACAGAGGATACTGTAATAGTCTTTGAAATATGTTTAAAACTGACAGTAAAACTTAAAATTGAGATATATATTTATTGTATGCTATATACTCCTTTCAATAAAATAATATGCTAATCATAATGCATCATGCACACTTAAAAGGGTGACTATATTTATGAAAAACAGAAAGACTGTTTCTGTTTTTCTAAAAGCATAAGAAAGTATCACAAACTTTACACTTAAAAGGTGTTTTTCTTTGAATTTGCATAGTTTGATAATACAATTTACAATTTTGACAAGCATCAGTACACTCAGGATTCACAGCATGGTGAGAAAAAAAATGTGGCTTTGTAGCAACAGTTACATCATCATGCAAACCTACATTCCCCAGTTCCTTTATTAACTCTTCTGTAAAATCAAATTGCCCATATCTAGCTGATCTTTTCAGTTCTTCTATATCTGGATTTTTTCCCCTCCAATCCTCAAATAAAATGTTAGTGTTCACCCAAGTAGTATCTTAAAAAAATGAAAAAATAATGTTCTCCTTATATTTATTTATTAGCTGATCACTTTTATCCACCCCTCCCATGTATTGATTATGGTCCTTAACTTGCTGTGGTGCTTTACATGTAGTTCTCTGAAATTTCAATTAACTTTAGTTTTTCTCTTAGCATAAACGTCCACTAGCACTATGAATGGTTGACATAACTGATATAGTGTTTTGTTATCTCTGGGTCCATTAGCACTATGAAAGGTTGACATAATTGATATATTGTTTTGTTATCTCTCTGTCCATTATCACTATGAATGGTTGACATAAGTGATATAGTTTCTTTCTATGTTGCCATTTGAAGAGGGAAAACACCAATTTTTACCAAGAAAGTTCTTCAGGACTGGAAATATTCAACTGAGTGAAAGTTCTTAAGGAATGGCAGTATACAGCTGAGTGAAAGTTCTTAAGTATTTGGTAGTTTACAGCTGAGTGAAAGTTCTTAAGGAATAGCAGTATACAAGTGAGTGAAAGTTCTTAAGGAATGGCAGTATACAAGTGAGTGAAAGTTCTTAAGGAATGGCAGTATACAAGTGAGTGAAAGTTCTTAAGGAATGGCAGTATACAGCTGAGTGAAAGTTCTTAAGGAATAGCAGTATACAAGTGAGTGAAAGTTCTTAAGGAATGGCAGTATACAGCTGAGTGAAAGTTCTTAAGGAATAGCAGTATACAAGTGAGTGAAAGTTATTAAGGAATGGCAGTATACAGCTGAGTGAAAGTTATTAAGTATTTGGTAGTATACAGCTGAATGAAAGTTCTTAAGGAAAGGCAGTATACAACTGAGTGAAAGTTCTTAAGGAAAAAGCAGTATACAATTAAGTTAAAACTTCTAACAAAAGGCCAGTATGCAACTGAGTGAAAGTTCAAGTGAAAAATTTTAAGAACAGGAATATATAACTGAATGAAAGAACAGTTACAAAGAAAAAGAAAAAAGTTCTTGTAAACCTTCAGTTATAACAATAGTGTACACACAAACTGAACAACAATTAGAAAGTGAAAGAAAAAAGAAAATATGTGTTGTAATAGACAACAGAGAACATATCAGTGTATACTATAAGTAGAAGAACAGTTATAGTGTACAAAAGAACATATCAGAAGAATAGTTATAGTGTACAAAAGAAAACTAATATGTGTTATAACGAGACAATAGTGCAATCATTTCAGTGTTTTGCTATAAACAGAAAAATAGTTAAGAAAGAAAAAGAATAAAGAAAATAATACAAACCTCCTGTTATAACAAAACTGCCACTGTGGAGGAGTTTTCGTCTTGAATCTAGCATACAAGTACACCTGTGAATAAATTTTAAAATTAAAAAAATAAAATAAATACTATGTACAACACAATACAAATATTTCCATCAATTTAAGTATCATTCATGGATTTCTCAATCCTTCAAGTCTGCATTTTTAGAAAAAGTATTTCTGCATTCCCTCAGAACCTGTAATCATGAACTACAGCTCAAAATCAGAGAATGAAATGAACAGTGATATAAAGCAAATACGGTAAGAGTTATATTCCTTAACAAGCCTCCCTTACCATACTTGCAGTAATTAATATAATAATAATGAATGCATGAAGGGAAGAAAAAGAGCTAAAATAAAACTCTCTTGTTTATTACTGACATATTTCAAATCTTAATGTCTCCCAAACAAGCAAAAATATCTATCTTCAGTACTTTTTTTTTCTTATACATTATTCTTGCTCAATGCCCTGAAGTCGATTTTATTTCTTAAAAATTTAATTTAGAAATAAATCTTTGCATAAATTAAATATTCCTCAATTTATTAAATATATTTAAAGTTTTATATTCTAGTGTTCATAAATATGCTCTTAATAATGTAACCAAAAATATATAATTGTATACATGTCTCATAATTTACAGTTAACTTCATAATGCAGAAATGACCTCCACCCCCCACCCCAAATTATAAAAAAAAAAATCAGAATTATTTTAAATCAACTAAAAATGTAATTACATTAATTATAAAAAGAAGAATTAAAAAGATAAAAACAGAAATGATTTTACTTTAGGCAGACATCCAGATTATTTTACAAAGAGTTAAAAAAAATTAATACATTTGCAAAATGTCACTTGTACAGCCATATCTTAGTTTTTAAAAATCAATCCAAATTATGAATGAATAGTGTAAATGACCAAACCAATCCAAATTATGAACAAATAGTATAACTGATCAAACCAACACAAAAATATCTCCTCTCTTTTCAATCAACATTGGGCATCTTATGTTGCTGGCACTAGAGATTTTTATTTCTTATTTGTTTTTATTGTTTCATTTCCTGTTTGTTTGTTTGCTATTCAGACCAAGTCCTAAGAGAATTCTATTCCAGTTGAAAAGAAAGAAAATAAAATCTGCCAAAGCATTGAAGTTTTCATACAACTTGTTGGCTGGATAAATAAAAGAATCACAAATAGGTTTCATAAAACAAACAGCTAAATAGCATTTTAAATCTCTTCACTAGTTACCTGGTTAAATTTCATGGAAGAAAGGGTATCAAGTATTTCTTCAAGAAAAATCTGTAATAAAATATACATAAAACATATTTATTTTAAACATTAATAACAACTAATAGGATACCTGGAATTGCTTCCAGTAAATATGGAATCATACAATACTACATCTTACTGAAAAGTAAATAAATGATTTGCAAATTACACCACTCGTACCAGGTAAATATGAGATTTAATACAATTCTTTGGTCAGCAATTGTTCATTCAGTGAATCAGCAATCATACAACAGTGATCTTGAGCAAATTCAAGTAAACAGTGAAAATAAGATAGCCTAAACTTTGGTATGTCAGAAATTGAATCAATAAGATAATGCACTGGTCCACCATGCACACGTATATATGTGAGACTATATAGGTCAGGCACCTATACTTCAGTAACTCCCTTATTCACCAGATTTATGTGTGACTATATAGGCCAGGCACCTATACTTCAGTAACTCCCTTTTTCACCAGATTTATGTGTGACTATATAGGTCAGGCACCTATACTTCAGTAACCCCCTTATTCACCAGATTTATATGTGACTATATAGGTCAGGCACCTATACTTCAGTAACTCCCTTTTTCACCAGATTTATGTGTGACTATATAGGTCAGGCACCTATACTTCAGTAACCCCCTTATTCACCAGATTTATGCTACTGAGAATTCTATTTATTGCTTTTAAGGAAATTGCTTCTCCATAGGAAAAGATTAGACACCACTGATGTGATCCAAGAAAATGCACTGAAACATTCTGAAGACCCTGGAAATAAACTATCAACAATGCTTCCCAAAGAGGAAATTCTCTGGACACAATTTGCTGCAATTAGAGAGTGAAATGGAGATTAGAGGAATGAAAAGCTTTAAATTTTCAGAAACAGAACTTAAAACAAAAAGATTTAGAGAGAGAGAATAGTTCTTAAAAATAGGGAAAGTGGTGAGACTAAGTCATTGAAATTACTAGGTACCAAAAGTAGTTCTTATACGAAGATTTCTGTCCAAGAACACTGTGCCTGACATCAAATCTGTGCCTTCTTTTGTGAAAATAAATGACACAGATGCTCATCTTCACCATTATGAAATAAACAAGCATAGTTCTGTAAACAAACAAAAGTACACAGGATATTTGCCCTGCTACTGTCTTATCTGGTAAAGACTCACAAGTCTAGTGCAGTTTGACATCAAACTTCAAAGCCTGGCTTATATGGTAAATATTTATTTGTCCACTGCAGTGTAGCATTACAGTTTGACGTCAAAGCCTGACTTTTCTGGTAAATATTCATCTGTCCATTGCAGTATAGCATTATAGCCTGACTTTTCTGGTAAATATTCATCTGTCCATTGCAGTATACTGAGTACAGCATTACAGTCTGGCTTATATGTTATGACTCGTCAGTCTATTGCAGTGTGGATTTCATAGCCTGACTTGCCTGGTAAAGACTTATCAGTCTATGCCTGCTGATAGGGAAGTAACCTAGTACTATGCCTGCTGATAGGGAAGTAACCTAGCACTATGCCTGCTGATAGGGAAGTAGCCTAGTACTATGCAGGCTGATAGTGAATTAGGTTAGTACTAAGCAGGCTGATATGGAAATAGCTTAGTACTACGCCTTTTAATAAATGAATAAAATACTGATTTCTTGTTGGCAGGACTAACATGAGTTTCAGTTTATTTTCTAGTGGAGTACTGCATATACCTACTGTCACTCCATTCACAAACTGAAGTACTTTCAATCAAGCAATATCTAACAGCATTATAATTTGTATCCCACACCAAACAAGCAGTTCACATTAACTTGTATTGGTAATTACAAGTAGGATATTTGGGAGGAAAACTACATAGGAAATTCAGAACTGTCTCAGTGCAGGATAAACCAGTGACACTTGCAAAGAATTTTTTTCAATTGTATTTTCAATTAAAATTGTGTACTATTTAAGAGGAAAACTACATATGAAATGTACTTGCGTCTATTGCTTATGTGCAACATAAACCAGTAACTCTTGCAAAGAAAATATATATCTATATTTTTTTAATTGTATATTTCAAACTGTGTACTGATATATTTAGGAGGAAAATTACATTTGAAATTCACCAATATCTTAACAGTAAGCATCTTTGGTATCATCTAACAGTATACTATATATTTATATCATATCTATTGCAAATTCAAAAATAATGATTAAATAATTTGTAGCAATATTAACTAACATTTTCTTAGAGCTTGAAAAGAAGAGAGAGAGAGAGACAGACAGACAGACAGACAGACAGACAGATAGATAGATAGATAGACAGCCACTTACAAAATCATGTTAAAAGTAGTGATTTAATTTCAAACTGATTGTGGGAGAATAATAATGACTGTAATGAACACTCACCATGTTAGGAATTCGTCCTTGTGAAAAATCCAGCAATACTCCTCTGTATGGCAACTCTGGCCAATCATCAATCTAACAAGTGATAAATGAATATATAATAAAACAAAAAAATTTCACACATCATTATTATTGTAATAGATGTTTATAGTTTTCTAATCATAAGACTTTATCCACAATGAAGAAAAAAGATGATATTTTCATCAAAATATACAGTATTGTGTGCATATTTCTGTATTTAAAAATGAAATAAAACTATCAATGGTTGAGAGTTAAAGAATTCATAACTACCTATAGAGTAAGACTCTAAATACCCAAATTCAGTGCAAAGATTTGGATTAAGATTCTACAGAGAAGCACTGCACTTGGTTATTTTTGCTTTGTTTTAAATATTTTATAATTTATTACAACTTTCATCATCATTATCATCATCATTATTATCATCAAAATAATAATTTATTTGTGCTAGTTCTACAAAGTGGTTAAACATTTACAATGATGGCTGCTCTAAGATCAATGTTCAAATGACAAGAAGAGGGTGAGGATCAATCCAGAATAAATCACCATGGCCACATTAAGCTAAGCCATGACTTCTTGTTTGTGAGGCTAACCGTTTTACCTTCCCAGTATACAACAGTTCGGTTGATTTACTGCTTTGATTTTGTTCAAAATTTTAAAAAATATTTTGCTATTTAGTAACGCATTTCTATATATTATGATTATAATGTTTAATCAGCAGCTGTTAGAATAGCTATGTTTTCTTACAGGAAAACTGAAAGAACCATTACCTACCAGCAGTGTAGGAATGCTGATTTCTTTCTCACCATGGTAGAGGGTTATCAGTTGCACCAATGTTGAAATGGCATATCCAAGAGATTCTAGCGTGCCACAAACTATCTTCATCTAAAATTAAACAGCAACAAGGGACTTCTTTTAAAAGAAATAATAACAATAGCACACTTTTAAATTAAAAGAAAAGAGAAAAAAATATAAAACATGTAAAACTGCAAATCATCTAAACAGTCAATGCAGTATTCTTTTCTCAAATGCTCCAGAGGTAAGCAATCTAAACATTCCACAATTAACAAACACTCCACATGATAGCACTCAAAACACTTCAAAAATAAGATATCTAAACACTCCATAAACATGTAATTCAAAACATGTACTTTATCAGAACACTCCACATGTAATCACTCATAAAACTCCATAAACACTCAAAACACTCCATATGCAAATAATCAAACATTCCAGATGTAGCTACTCAAAAATGCTACACATTTAAAGTCAAAGCAGTGCATTTCTAAGCAGTCAAAACAATCCACATTAAAGTAATGAAACTCTAAATAAGCAGATAGAACAGTGCATATCTAAGCAATCAAAACACTCCAATTTAAAAATAATGAAAGCAATCAAACATTTTGCTTATCTAAATAGATTAGAGTGCATTTGTCTAAGGCAAGATATTTTCGCTGAACATGCTTTATACATAATATATATAATTTTTGTTTCTTCAAAAGGGAAATTTTATTCTATTTTAATTCTCCTCATGTACACTCATCCAGTTATATGATGGAAGAAGTAATTTTTCTAAAGTAAAATAAGTTTTTTCCTGAATTCTTCCTCCCCATTTTTCTAGCCCATACATCTTTTGGGGTACTTAGGAACATAACACAACATGATACAAATTTATTTAATTTCTATTTTTTTAAATAATACAAATTGATATAATTCTAGTACTATTCCATTCTGTTTAGACACTAGTTACTGAAGGCTTGAAATAGTAAGCATTCAAACAATATCACATAATATAAATAACAATCATTTAAAACAGTATTACAAAAATAATTTTAACAGGCTTATCACCAATTTTCTGTAATATTCAATTATACATTAGTTTAATAATTACTACTGGATTTCCACCAATTAATATTTTTAATATATTTGGTTTGTAATTTTCAATAAAATGTTTACATCAAATATCACTTTGAATGTTATTTCTACATTTTTTTTTTAAAGCAATAAAAATAATTAAATAAAATATAGCATAAACTGGATAACAAAAAGGAAATGTTTTTTTGAAAAAACTTAAAAAGTAATTTCCATTAACCATATGCAATATTTTGTTCTAATATATTGTGGCTCTTGTACCAATTAAACAAGCATTCCAAGTATTTTATTTTGCTTGTTATTATTTGGGTTACATTTGTACTTGAAAAAATTAAAGCTAACCAAGATTTTCTCGATACAGAATTTAGTTTTGAAGGAAAATCCTGAAAAATTATCAAATGCTATGAAACTGTAATAAAATCAAACAATAATTTGCTGTTCTTCATAAACAAACATATTTTGTGATTATTGAATTTTTACTCTATATTCTGTTAACACTTTTAAAGGTGTTTTAATCAACTAGAATTTTTATTAAAGTGTGTTCTGACCTGTTTGGGACTGATGGTAAGTTTATAGGTGCCATATCCTGGACATAAACGTGCGCTAACATGGCAAAGAACGTGAGGTACTTCTCTATCTGATAATGAGCTGAGTAGGTCAAGAGATAGTTTCACTCCAAGAGATTCAAACTTTGGCCGTCGAACATTCCATATTTCAGCAATATCACTTGGAAATGCTAAACAAAAAATTACATCATTATTAAAATACATTTGTATTACAATTTCATTAAGTTAAATAACTAAACTGAAAACAAGGGTATATTAGTTTTATTATTATTTCTGCTCTTTTATTATAATCAACTCAAATTACTTTTTTATAAATACTTCTATTTTAATTTTTAGCTTACAAAATAATGACGGCAGACTGTGTCCAAATATAATTTCTTACAAAAGCTTTGGTTACACTAAAATACTCAACTTCTTAAGTTCACAGAATTACAAGGAAGGTAAGAAAATTTCTTTCAATAGTTTGATAGTCTTGAAAATAAAATAAATATAAATTAAATAAAGTAGTTTATTTAAAAGGTGTGATAAAGTAAATTTGCCCCTCCCTCTTTTTAATTTTAATTGTTATATTAGTTGCTAAACTGACACAACCTTGTGCACTCCTTATGGTGTTATTTGGAAAGTGTCTGAGTTTAAGTAAACAGCCTAAGGGAAGAATATTCTAGATTTGCTGGCCTAGTGGAAACTGAATGAAGAGATTTTTATTATCCAATGATTATGATTTATGAGAACAAAACTAGCCAATGGGCTGAGTTTAAGGAGTTGACTTACAGTAGAGAATTTTTCTGTCTATTCACTTTTGAATCTGAAGACAAAGAGCGAAGTCCAGCTTTGAAGGCAGTCATTAGCTAGAGTGGTGAGAGAGAGAGTGGACTTGGAAACATTTCATACATTTTCTGTTGATATGTTATACTTGTGTTATGTAAATATGTACTATGTAAGTTGATTTATTTACTACAAATGTTTGAACTAAGCTGTGTCCATGTGGTGTATTAATATGTGACATTGTTTGATACATTGTATTTATTGTACCACATGTGCATGGGGATAATAACTACTGTTGCAGGAGATTGTAAGTTTTGAGACTAGATGTGAGATAAAATGGAGTTATATTGCATCAAACGAGAAACTCAGGTTTGCTCCTTGATTGTATGTTGTAGTCAGCAAGCAGCCTTCTGATTTCTTCTGATTTCTTCTTTTTGGTTGTAGTTGTGTCTCACTCTGTGAGTGTGAGTTCAACCCTGAGCTGTGAGTCTCAAGTGGAGCCTCAAGTTCAACTTTCAAGTTCCTAGCTACCCTTCATTGTTCACTGGTCATGACTTGAGTGACCGGGAAAGTGTGGGAGACTTGCAAAGTGTGTTGCAGTGTGTAAACATAAGGGAGTATACTACAACCCTACTTTTGATGTACCAAAGCAAAGATGCTAAGTACATCTATCCAGTGAAGATACCCCAATAATTGTGATAGTGTTCTGCTCAAAAAACTGATGGCAAGAGAGGGCCAGGTCGGTTGAGAGAGGAACGACACATCAGTGTTTTCTTGTGCACAAGGCAGGAACACTTGGTGAGCATGGACATTTTGACATTGTAACATTTTGACACTGTGACATGATTGAAAAGGCTAGTGAAAAGACTGTGGAAGCTGTACTTAATCCAGGTTATATGAAGTTTGTAATAATCTATTCTAATAACTCCAATTTTATTCTCTGATGGGAGTGACCTGCAATTTGTATTGACTCTATTGTTGAACTATAATTAGCTGTAATTTTATTATTATTATTATTATTATTATTATATATATATATATATAATGTAGAGAGAGACTGTAAGCTATAATTACCCAAACATGGATTCGTGGAATATTAATGTCAAATTGTCTGTTTCATTGTAATTGTCATTCGTACAGTTGATATTTCTTCTAATAAATTTATTGACCTTCCTATGCATGTTGATATTTAATAACCTTATGTTGGAGAAGAAAGTGGGTGGATGGGGCTTGCTAAATATAGATTAAAGTTGGATTTGTCTTCTCCTTAGTAAGAAGTTTTCCACCTGAAGCAAACCTTATGTGACTGTAAATGTTGTTTTTTGTTGTGGAACTGTGAAAACATTTACAATGCCAAAATTTCCACCAAGTGAGAGAGAGAGGTCTGTTGGAGGATCATTAATAAAATAAAATTAATATTCTCATCACTTGAAATTAATTATGAAAGAATCATTAAAAATAATAATTATCTTCATTAATTAAGTGGCACAAGTGGCACAAAAGGCTATAAGAACAAATCATTAACCTTGAAGTTGTGATGCTGAGATGAGGACAAGCAGTGTGTCTTTGATGACAAATGGCTTTCCTCCCCCTTGTATAATGCTCTGGGGTTGCGGCCACAACATGCTTAGTTTTTCCTCCGTTACCACTGGCTTCAGTGGACTAGTATTTATGTCCTCAAGTTTTGTTAACTTCTGTAAATACACACAGAGTTAATATAAAGTCAGTGAGAGCTAGTTTTCTAAATTGTTTTATGGGACACAAAACAAAAACATTTAAAATGGAAGACAATCCAATAGTAATAAATACTTTATTCTTTAGGCAAAACTTTGAGATAAAGATTTCTAGTATTTCTGACTAAAAGAGTAACAATAAGAGCAGTGAATAACTTGAGATAAAAAATACCAGTATCGCTGGCTAAAGGCTGCAAATAATGATGGCACAAAACAATCAGTAGACACAACTCTGATATTACAAATAAAAATAGCAAAGCACAGACACAACTCTGGTACTACAAATAATAATAGCAAAGTGCAGGCACAATTCAGGTATTACAAATAATAATAGCAAAGTACAGACCCAGCTCTGGTATTACAAATAATAATAGCAAAGCACAGACACAACTCTGGTATTACAAATAATAATAGCAAAGCACAGACACAACTCTGGTATTACAAATAATAATAGCAAAGCACAGACACAACTCTGGGATTACAAATAATAATAGCAAAGCACAGACACAACTTTGGTATTACAAATAATAAGAGCAAAGCACAGACACAACTCTGATGTTGGCAGAGTTCAAAACAAAATAATTCACCTTAAAGGTTGGTGTTAATAGTTTAGGAGATGATGGTTCACCTCCCTCACTTCCATTGATCAGACCCTCAGTGGAAACCATGCTGTCAAATCGCACCAAATTGGCCTTACTACCTGGGACTACAAGAGAGTGTAAATATTTCAAATGTCTGTGAGTACTGACATCTAATATCTGTTTATTCAGTACAACCCCAAGAACACCAAACACTGAACAATTCAAAATATCAAATTCCACACCACTACAAGAAAGTGTGAATTAAATTAACACTATAAACATACATGGTATTTTAGAATGAAGCAAGCATGTATACATGAATGAAGCATGCATGAATGCTTAGGGTGGTTGCATGAGCACAATGCCAATTCCAACACTCACCCAACAATAGCATACCAATATACAGGCCTGAAAATGAAAAAAAAGTCCCACTAGCCTTTGGCTAGTAACTTTAAAATTTTACTAGCCAAACTAAAAATTTACTAGCCAATTTAATTTTTTTCTAGACAATCAAAATAGCCTAACATAACAAGTGGGGGGGTTCTCGTCGCGGGATTGATATGTATTAAATGGAATTTTTTATACATAGGGCGTATCATATCTTTAGAAAACGACACAGAGAAAGTTTTGCCAATATTCTTTTGATTCAGATTCATTAGAAAGTATTTATCTTTGCTTTTTCATTGTATTATTTATGCATGTATTCTTTTGCAGAGTATTATGTATACTTAATACGTTAACATATAGCATTGTATTTTTAGTTGGAGCTAGATACATGAATGTTAACTGTTGATGATTTATTTAGTATTGTGTTACTGAATATTCATTGTGAGAAGTCGACGTGTTATACCGCCAGCTAGGAGAGTTACAGGTAGTAACAGACTTCGAAATATTATATTTAGGGTGCTAAGTATAATGTTGTAATGTTGTATGGTTGGAGCCGTGACATTACGAAAGCCTTGGAGACACATAGACTGTAGCCAAGCAAGTGAAACGTGTGACTTATTTAGGACGGAGCTCTGAATAAATTAAATAATTTTTGTAAGATTATGTTACATGTCCAGTATTTATTTAAAACCCCTGCTTAGGAATTTTACAGAACTTTAATTTAATTAGATAAATTAATTTCTCTCCTTTCCCTAAACAGACTGGTTGCTTTAGCTAGTTTTTCAAACGTTTTTAAATATGCTTCTATTTGATCTTTGTGTTCATCAAAAGGAACCATATTTAATCTGGGAATGAAATGTTCAATCCTACTCTGGTTGTGTTCGTCACTCGAATGTGAACTACCACTGCTTCTCCTGTTATGACTACGATCATGTATTTCTAATCATTTCATCTCCATCGCGTGGTCGCGTTCTTTCTGTTTCTCATCTGCTTCTAACCGTTTCGCTTCGTTTTCGGCGGCTATCCGTTTCAATTCGCGATTCGCTGCGCGCACTTCCCTCCCTCTCTCCGCTAGCTCAGTCTTGATGTAGTTTGTCAACTCATCACCTTGCCGATCGCTTCATTGTTGATCTTTGTACAGGAAATGAAGAGTGAAAATTTGGGGACTTCCGGGCTGAGTAAAAATACGGATAGGAAAATTTACAAACCCATAGTTGTTCACAAAAAAGTTCATTTTAGCGCACTCGCAGTTGGCGACTAAAGTTTTTTTTTTAGTCGCCAATTTTTTTTTTCACTAGCCATGGCGACTAAATTAGTCGCCATTTTCAGGCCTGATATATTAAAGATTTATGGGCTGCTAAGAGAACCTCTGAATGAAAGTCTGGTATTTGCTATCCAACAGATGTTTTGGACTTCAGTTATGTTTTAATGTTTCTGTAGTTATGATTTTATATTACAAAAAAAAAAATTGCCTGGACAGAAAAACTAAAATAAGACAATATATGAATGTTTACATATGTCAATGAGTAAATGTAAATATACTGATATTAAAATAAAACAGTATTGTTTTTCATGCACAAAAAATAAATTATTTATCATGAAAACCACAAGTTAAAGTCAATACTATAGCAACATCAATATTTTCAATACTTAATTCATTCTTTAATTAAAACATTTCTGCTTCTGGCATTAGGTAATAAAATAGTATTAATCATTTTTTTCTGGAATATTATTAGTTTGTTAAATTTAAATTAAACGCCTTTTGCCATGTAAAGTTAAAATGAAAATAAAGCATATATGTTGACAATGAGATAATAATTTTAAAAATTACCAATATGATTTCTAAAGTGACAATATATGAATTTTTTCAAGGCTCGCTAAAATTTTGACCACACACATGCATGCACGCCATAAATCATTAATTAATATTATTTTTTGTTTTTGCCTAATTCCTTATATAAATAAATTTTATGTTAAAAATTAGAAGAAATGTACTTATACTAAAGTAAATTTAAGTTAATTTTGTACTTGTAAAAACTATATTTAAGGTATAGACAATGGCTTTCCTGAACATTATTCCAACTGTGACAATGCATCTTGCAGCACACAAAGAGAGGAGTGAGCAAGCAACATCCAAATACCTTGATGCAGACCATTCTGTTGATCTTCCACAGTTAGACTGTCACGCTTCCTTGGGGCTCTGAGTGCTTGCAACAGGTCTTCTCGATCACCAGCAAGGTCAAAGGCATTCTGTCCTACAAACTCCCTGCAAGTAAAGATTTTAAAGTAATTTTGTCTTGTACCTCTTTTGTAAGGAAAATATTTAGCATAACAGTTTATCACACTATAGCTAAGTTGTGTAAATCATGGTACTTATAGTAATGCAAGTTAATTTAATTACCATGACCAACACTTAGATAATAAAGCTCATGCAATGACTCACCCAATAATAACAGTGAGTTCTGGATCAGCACCAAAAGAAAGAAGTTCATCCACGACCCCTCGGTCACCTCGCTTGACACCTTCATGCAATGGAGTCATGCCCGAAGCATTATAGGCATTTGGCATTGCACCACGTGCTGAAATAAAAAATAAGTGACCACAGAGTTCTTATTAGAGAGAGAGAAATAGGCACAAATGAAGGCAGAGTTCTGCAGAAATTGGAACTTGATCTACATGCTACATAAACTATAAATTTTAATATGATACCTGCATAATATAACTGCTGTCTATGCACATCTGAGTTTTAAATATACAACTGATTAACTACATTTACAAAAGTGAAAAACTAGTATAGCCTAGTTGTCACATGAGACCTAGATTGATTATCATGTGTATGTTGTGGGCATTTTTCTTTCTGCTCTTTAGAACAAAATTTTAAAGGATCTTTTCTTAAAGATGTCTGACCTAAAGAAATTTAAAAAGCAATTTTAACTAATTTAAGTGTGTGTGTGTGTGCACGTGCACACACACGCGCATGCATGTGTGTATCTTTAGAATAAGTAAAGCAACTAAAAGTATATGCTAACAGTAAATTTAAGCCACCTATGAAATCAACAAAAGTTTGAAGTGGATTAAAAAGAAATTATTCAATCAATGTATAAACTCTTTTACCAAATATATATTTTCAAAACTAACAAACCACTTTCTGACATTTACTTGCTACAGTGCTAGCTGTAAAAACTTTTAAACTAACCTTTTAAGCAACCTTAACCAGCACCAATTCTCACAGTTTAGAAATTTCTAATGTCACCATTCATTTATGCTTATTAATAAGAGAATTTAAAGAACATTTTGCTATTACTATGATAAAGGTAAAGTTTTCTCTTTGAGTGAGTGCATGTGTGTTCTGCATTTATGCACAGAGGAATGAGCACTATGTGGGATTTTTAAAATATTTCAAACACTTACAACACAAACACTGCACCATATCTCTGTTTCCATAGCTGGCAGCCCAATGCAAGGGGGTACTTTCTGTTTCTGGGCTATCCTTCAAATTTACATCAACTCCAGATGCCAATAGCTGGCACACACGTCCCAAACTGAATACATAATGCTAAATGTGTTTTTTTTAATTTTAAAAGAGCAAGAAAGACAGAGGCAGGAAGATTATTTATTCTGCTATTTACAAATTATTAACCTAAAAAAATAATAAATATTTTTCCTCAGTCATTTAATATTTTTTGGATATGTTTTCATGTAATCAAATTTCTCATGCAATATCTAACAAGTAACATCATTTCTCATGTAATATCTAACAAGTAACATCATTTCTCATGTAATATCTAACAAGTAACATCATTTCTCATGTAATATCTAACAAGTAACATCATTTCTCATGTAATATCTAACATTAGTAACAAGTAACATTATTTCTCATGTAATATCTAGCAAGTAACATCATTTCTCATGTAATATCTAACAAGTAACATCATTTCTCATGTAATATCTAACAAGAAACATCATTTCTCATGTAATATCTAACAAGAAACATCATTTCTCATTTAATATCTAACAAGTATTATTATTTCTCATTTAATATCTAACATGAAACATATTTCTCATCAAATATCTACTGCTATAAAGAAGAATTTTAGAACAATTTGATTTTGTTACTTTCTTTTTACTGTTGCTAGCAACAATAATAATATTAAAAAAATAAAGAACTAAGATTTTAGATTGCATTTGATCTGGAGGACAGTAATCATGAAGACTATAAAAACATAATGCACTGAACTAAGGTTTTTGATTGTTTTTGATCTGGGTGACACTGACAGTAATCACAAAGACTATAAAGTACTATAATACTTTTTGAATATATATGTTTGCTGAAACTAGCTATAAGTAATATAGAGGATGTTTTCTTGAGGTTCAACAATGTTTATAAAATAAATAAACCATTTTTTAAATGTCTTTTGCACTCAAAGTTCTGTAACAAAAGTTCACTGTGATTCTGAAAAATAAAAGTTTCTGCACTTCTATAAGTTCTAAGACTTGACCATATGAATACAAAAGTGGCCAACAGATTTTTAAATCTACAAAATAAAAAACCCAATTATTTGCACCTACATAAAATAACCAATGATATTAGTTATTAATTGTGAGTAGTCTTAAATTCTCAACAAGCCAGAAAAATGCATCTTTTGTTTTTATTGAATAACAGTAGTTATGACAATAATATTAATGACAATGCAAAAAATGGGTAATTAAATCCCATGTAACAACTTTATTTAATGCCAACAAGCTAATTAAAAATGTGATTCATTAAAGCAAAACTTGTAATTAGATAATGTATATCTATATGTTTAAAATTGTTACAGAGACTCATTCCACAATATTTCATTAACTACTCAGACTGAGCAGTAGCTTGTAACAGTTCTTCATTGATGGTTAAGAATAAATGTAAACAGAAGATTAATAATATAATTTATCAATTTTAATTTTAAAAATATACAAATAAATTCCATAATAATTTTTTTAAAATAAAAGTCTGGTTCTCAGTTAAATGATGGAGTTGATAAAGGAAAATAAGAAATAGAAAATGTTTTATAAAAGAAAAATGCATTTTTTTGTTTTTACTTGAATAACTGTTTATAGTAGTTATCTGTTATGACAATAACATTAAAGATTAATGACACAATACAAAAAATTAGTAATTAAATCACATATAACAACTTTATTTAATATGAACAAGCTAATTAAAAACTTGTAATTAGATAATATCTATGTTTAAAATTTTGTTACAGAGACTCATTCCAAAATATTTCATTAACTACTCACTTAGACTGAGCAGTGGCTTGTAACAGTTCTTCATTGAACACAGAACGCATACTTTCAGTAGCAAGGTCTAAAGGCACTTGACCCTCACTGTTCAATACACAGGGATCAGCACCCCCTGCCAACAGTGTCCGTACTTTGTCAATTTGGCCCAACTACCAAACAGAAACAAAACATTTTACCATATCATCTACATTTTAAAATTATTCATTTAAGTTTAATTCTTTCATAATATCAATAATAACAACATATAATGAGTTATTTGCAAATGAGATACAGTACTGATGCAGATTGATAAAAGTGATAGACTTGGATTGAGAAATATCTTGGATTATAAGACAACTGGAGATATAATGACATATACACCTCTACACAGTCAACACAGATACATTCTTTATAGTTTTTTTTTTAACCAACTTAGAATGGAAAACTTCAGTCAAATAAAACACAACCTCATACATCAAATTGTTACTTTGTTTAAGCACTCTCTCACTTAACCTAACTATTCAATCTTAGTTGATGTTGCTGATGGCTGCTTGGCATATATATATGCATAATGTATATATGCCAAGGACCCATCTGCAAAATCAATTCAGTCTGACTCTGAGAGCAGATGTTAGAATTAAACCTTCAACAACAACAACAACAACACTTTTAGAAAAGTGTGATTCGATCATAAACAGCATATTTGCTGCTTCACTCTATGTAGTTTTGAAATAACTGTAAAAATTCAATATTTTCAGGAGAACAGTCATATTTGCTGCTTCATTCTATGTAGTATTGAAATAACTGTAAAAATTCAATATTTTCAGGAGAACATAGTCATATTTGCTGCTTCATTCTATGTAGTATTGAAATAACTGTAAAAATTCAGTATTCTCAGGAGAACATAGTCATATTTGCTGCTTCATTCTTGCTTAATTAGTATTGAAATAACTGTAAAAATTCAATATTCTCAGGAAAACATAGTCAGGTCTTGGGTTATGGTAGTCTCATTTTACAGAAACCCACCAAATCAAATGTGCCCATTAGACCCATTATTTTCAATTTTTCAATTTAAAATGAAATTTCAATTACAAGAACATGTAAAACTGAGGACATTCATTCATTACTACTTATAAATGGGGTGAATTAGTTCAGACACGAATGAGAGGCAGATGTATGTTGGTTATCAACGATAATGAGGCATAGGAATGTCATTAACTGGTGCTATCATTTACTGCACTGTCTGAATTATTTATGTTTAGCAATTTGTCATTATTAATGCACCTGAGGCCTTTGTGGTAAAATAAAAATTTATACAACATTATTTTTGTTCATGTTTCATTAAAGAAAAGAACATTTACATATATATTTCAGCTTATGTATCAAGTTACAAATTTCCTTAAGAGGAACTCATTCGTAACCCAAGTCCTAATTGTTCAAATAAATAAATATTTTATTTTTTCTAAATTAAATTCCTTTTGTCTATTTCTATTGCAGTATTACTAATCTAAATATTTTTTTCCCCATGTCTCTGGCAATATTGCTGATCTAAATATTGTTCCAATTCTTTGGCATAATTACTAATCTAAATATTTTTCTCAATTTCTATGGAAGTATTACTAATCTAATATTTTTCCACATTGCTGTTGCAGTTATTACTAAACATTTTTGTTCAATTGTATTGTAGTATTATTAATCTAAATATATTTTGAATGATGTTGCAGTATTACTCAAATGAGAATCTTTGCTTAACCAAAGACATCCTAATGGGGGGGGGGGGAGGGACAGTAATACTGAAACAGTAATTCTCAGGGGCTTTATGATTAACAGTGAAAACAGGGTGAATGCTTTGGATAGTGAAAGTGAGAATAAAGAAATGCAGAGATCTAGATTTCAAAATTAAATATCATGGTAACACAAGTTTCAGTTGGAAACTTTTTTTTAGGTGAAGTAGGTGAAGTTCATGATGATCAGAAGATGCAGAATTATTTCAGTTCAAGGAACAAGAAGGTTTAGAGTGATCTTTTGACTTTCCTGTCTCCAAACCTCATTACAGAATGTTGGTCAGTTTTCACCAGTAGAGAAAGTGTTTAAAAATTAGAATACTGCATCATTATGATACTGAGACTTAATCACTACATGTATAATAAGTATATTTATACTCAGTAAATTTTCTTTTCCACACCCAGTCTTATGTTTAAATAAAAAGACAAATCTAAATTTTACTTTCTAAGTTTTAAGGTAATAACAGGTGCAGATAACATGCTATGCTTTTTAATGAACTTTTATAAAACCAAACATTTTCTTATTGTTTTTGCCCATTCTAACTACAGTTATTACTCTTCATGAGAACTTCAATAAATATGAATTGTAATATTAATAACTTGAGTTTTCCCAGGTTTCTCTAATTTAATTTACTGCAGCTTGGTAATTTAGCTTTTTAAGGGCCCATAATAACAAATTAGATATCTTACTTTTACAGCATAATGAAGTAGTGTAGATCCCTGTATTTGAGGCTCATTGAGAACCTTTTGTAAGATGTCTGTATCATTAACATCTGAAAGTTAAAAAAAAGTAGCAAAAACAAACTGTGGAAGCCTCTGACAAATAATAAGTACAGAAATATTTATAATTAATCAGCACCTTAAATTGCATATTTCAAATATCTATGCATACATGAAAATACATATCAAGGAATTTCTAAAGCATAATATAACATATGCACACACAAAAATACATATCAAGGCATTTTAAAAACAAAATAAGATACCATGTAGGATACTTTCATTAAACTTGTATAGTTAGGATTTTACTTTTCATTTATAATCTCAATGTCTAGGGAACTGACATGAAAATATCATAATTGCAAAACAATATCAAGAAATGTACTAAAAGTACACAATACTATCATTTAGAACTTTAGAGAAATAGGACTATACTCATGCAAAGATGCCAGTCACATTACAGATCTTGTAACAGAAATAAAATCACATATACCAACAGCTATTCAAATTGACGAAAAAGAATCCTGAATGCATTTCATTTTCAGCAGACAAAAACATGAAAAACTCTTGTTCATAATTTATATATAAATGTTTGTGTCTGTAAATGAAACATTAACTCTTGAAAGAACAGACAGCAACTTGATAATCTAGTAAACATCTTAAGTTAGTAACTGTTCCACTGATGTCCCACCAGTATGTGTGCATGATAAGTAAGGTGTAGGAGGGGTTGGGAGGGGATAGAGGTGAAGACTATGGCATTTGTGCAAGACCTACAAAGCTCTACCACCATCCATTTTCTATGGAAAGAGTGAAAAATCAGATCACCACTTGTACCACACAGCAAGTTAAGTTTCTCTGCTTTACTGCAAGTTCACTGTGGACTAGATTAAAAGTCAAAGAGGTTGTATACATGGCATATGGACCTCAAACATTGACAGATACATAATTATACAGTACACGCTATCCTGTTTTGACTGAGCAATTGTAATAAAGATGACCTCATTTGACCTCAATTATTTGGCACTCTGCACTTCAGGTCAATATCAATATAGCTGATATACACCTTTCTGCTTTGCTATAAACTGTCAAAGTATTCAAAGTAAATTAGAGCAAAGAATGAATTGCACACACACAAAATAATTTTGAATATGCTTATTTCTCTTAATACAAATTTACAATATATTATGGTCAATGTCAGTACTAAAATTCTTGGGTCCATTTGATTTTTTGTTCAATTTTCTGATGAAATAAACTTTATAAACTTTATATTTGTGTCATGTGTGCATGATTGCAAATCAAATAATTATGCCAAGTTTAATGATTGATTTCTCTATAAATAAGTTAATTTCTATATATTCATCCAATTTAAATTGAATTCTTTCATTGACTAAAACTTCAACAATGTTTTTAGATAGTGTCATCACTCCAATTAATATCTCTAACTCAGTAGTAACTGCCACATTAATTCAATTTTGCTACCATTATGATTATGTAATATCTTTTTTGAAAATCCCTGACAAATCATGTACGAACTTTCTATTGCTCCTGGACATCTAAGTTACAAAAGTCTGGCTAGACTCAGAGTGCATAACTTGCCCTAATAAAAGGCTTCAAAACTAACTCAACTCCATGAAAATATACTGCATTTTTATGTCTGTCAAGATAGATGTATTTAAATAAAATAACAAACACTTTAAGAAATTTAAATATATTTTTTATTCTAATTGGAAATTCTAATTGGCTATAAATTGTTATTAACTACTCATAATTAATTAATAAATTATAAAAGGTCTGATTAATCTAAATTTCTGGACTTGGCTGTCCACATCTTATTCTGATTTCTATAGTTCGGTATCATGAATCTTTTTCTTGTTTACTTTTATTCATGTTTATGAGAATATAGGAAGGTGCATGATGTACCCTTTTATTTATAGTCAATATTCCCTCAACAACAACAAAATGTTTATCATATGTTGTAATTATTTATTAATTATTATCATTTCTTATATACTAGTTTTTAAACTATTATAGATAATCAAAGATCTTAGTGAATGATATTTTCCAATTCAGCATTTATTTCTAATCATGTCAACACATTTTGGTTAAAACAAAGCAAGTTTGCCTGTACTGGTATGCCCTATCTAATGCTTTACCATCTCACATTAGCTTCAGACAATCTTTTTGAACTAGAGAAAGTCACTCTGCTGTGGCTACAATTTGCAAACAAACTATCCACATGGTAGTCTGTAAATCTTTTAAATGAATTAAAACAATACAGGAAAATGTAAATCTGTCAGTAACTGAGTAAGTGTCAGAATTAAAGTTCACAGAGTTTATATTAAAATTACACCTAACAGAAACCAATGCAACATAAAAAAAACAAAATGCTTGACAAGTACACACATAATGCTAAAACTAAAAGAGTCAATGATTTGGCTACATAGTTTACATCATGACAATAACTATGTCGTATAGGCCTAAATAACAAAACTAATATGCCTAGTGATCTATGAAAAAACAAATAAAAAGCATACATCTAAATAAATTGTAGCTTACTGTGTTTTTTTAAATGGTTACATTAGGCCTTTTAGTCAGACCCTTAATGTAACCAAAGAAGATTTCAAAAAATCAAATATACACATAGCTGTGTGTAGGCCTAACTATAGAAGATTTCAAATAAAATTCTACTGCTGCATCTAATTAATATGATAAAGTACTTTCATTTGGGACCATCAGTAAGTTTTGTTTGGAAATAAGGCATTCCATAAAATATCCCACAATTCGTATCCCTAAAAAGGCTAATTAAAATTCACCTAATGGCCAAAAAGATCTTAATTCGCATGCTGTTGGGTATCAACGTAGTCTTAGCTTTCTATGAGAAATTATAACATTTTATAGTGAGGTTCTGTTATATTAATATGTGCACGGATTTTTATTAAATACTTTTATAATCTAATCATAAATTAAGAAGAAATGCCTCTAAAAAAATACAAATAAAGGCCGAAAAATAAAATACTACATCTACATGTAGACCTAATCAAAAATTTGGGGGAATGACTGCAGTTAATAGGTTGCTAAACAAAACCTACTTTTTTGGAGTTCTGAAATCACAGAACATATTATGTCTGTCCGATCAGAATCAATTGCAGTCTTAAGTTTACTTATTATTTCCTTCACAGAAGACATTTCATAAACTTTTATCAAAGTTTAGCCGGCTTCTACTTGCAAAACACGTCACTGTAACTGGAAACCGGAAGTTTATACTCTGCAATAATTTCCGGTACTTTTTATAATCTCGCAGAGATCTATGATATTATTTCAGCAGAAACCTTTTAAAAATCTATCTTTATGTCAATTAAAATATGTTTTGCATAAATATTAGCGGTGGCATGTAAACTAATACCGGAAAGTTTTGTCTTTGATTTTATGTAAAAGCACGCTCGATTTATCTATCAAGGTAAAGATCATTAGAAACTTTGAAGCAGACAGCATGAATTTTGTAGGTATGCGAATCGTTCAGAACCATGGGCTGACGTTTTGTCGGCTACTTGCAGCAAGATATTCGACCCAGACAGGCAGTAAAGAATACATTGAAAAGCTTGTACATGGTAAACCTCTTGTTGTCTTTATGAAGGGCACTCCCGATCAACCAAGGTGCGGATTCAGCAATGCTGTTGTGCAAATTTTAAGAGTGCATGGTGTCGACAAGTACGACTCGTACAATGTTCTCGAAGATGAAAATCTACGGCAGGGTATTTATAAGTATATTAATTATGTTTGATGTTAAGGAACATTATTTTTCCTACTATTTTATATTGTAAGAGATATCGAAACTAGACATTACTTATGGGACACCTGTATAAGATCAGATTACCTAAGAAAACTGGATGATATATTTGTCATATGCGCCAACGTAAATTTTAACATTATAGTGCGGTCCTATACATATAGGCCTAATTTATATGCACAACAAAGAAAGAAAATATATCTTTGTTGTTTTTCCTGTATTGATATTACTTCTAAAAATAAATTCCTTAGTTGTTACAGATCTATTACCTTGTGTTAATTGTTAAAATCACTAAACAAATTCAGACATATATACCTGCATAAATTTAAATTTTACTTTATAGAATGTGATATTATTCTTTGTAATTTATTAATTATATATATATTATTTTATGGTAAGCATTGACCTAAATACAATCTCAGTAGCTGCACTAATTATACTAGCCTACAACTCCCACATTTCAGGTTGATCAGAGGTGAATTTAAATGAATGGAATTGTTAACGTGATTCATTTCCTGCAGTTTGATGTATAGTCTTAAACAACAATCCACACATTGCTGTTTAAATAATTTACATCATGTTCATTTCACCTTAAGGACAAATAATTATTAAATAGGGTTGTACTCAAGAATACTAATATTAGTAATAAATTCATATATAAGATTTTTTCACTCACCTACTAGCCAGTGTGCAAGACTATCTTGCTATGTGTGTGTGGTCCATTAGGCAAGGTGCTTTACTCAGGGGACAGTGTGTCCATAATGATATGAACTGGCTTTCATAAGACTGGGACTGGCTCAAAGGCAAAGTCATTATGACATCTTCAGCACATGGATCAAGGCCATCATCATCATCCCTTTGGTCACAACGGAACCAGAGTTGCTGTTGTCTCACAACACTTGACTTAGAGGATTTTTTACATGGAGCATACCTCAGAAGGTGAAGCTGATAGCTTGTTTCCCTCAGATTTTTCACAGAGTTTGCCAATACACTTTGGGCACATTGATAATAGATTGAATCTATGTAAAAATGGTAGGTACTGGAAAGCATCATAAAATATCAAACATAGCATCAGGAGTGAGTTCTTATCACTGCATCTAGCACTGATTCCAAATTTCATCGAACAATTCAAGTACAGTACTTAGTAGTAGTAGTACTGGCAGAGACTCAAGTACCAGATATTCCCAGACAATGATTATTTTGCTTTTATCACAGAAGAGTGTGTATAATAGGATGTATAGGCATTATGTCTAGGGTTTTTTGTTGTTGTTGGGTTTTTTTTGGGGGGGTGCATTACTACCATGAGTTAAACTTTGGAGTTTTGACAGTTGTGGTCTTGATGGCTAAGTTCCTTCATTTGTGACAAAGATTAAGTAATAAAACATGATATACTGATAACACACTGCAAAAATAAAGATGCAGAATGTGAGATATGATTTTATATATATCATGTACAACACACAGAGATGAGAACCAGAATGAAAGAAAAAGAAATAGAGACCATGTTGTAGGTGAAAAGAAAAGGGTGGTTTTTAGAACTTTTTTGAAAGATGCTGTTGTGTGACTCTGAGCCCTAAAGGCAATTTGTTACAAGTGACCAGAACCTGATATGAGAAAGAACACTGGTGTTATTTTTTGGTTTACAAATTGGGTATACTTCAGATAGAAAAAGACTGCAAATGTTGAGCTGGAGTACATTCATGGATGAGGTTAGACAGATATTTTTGTTTGGAGTCAATGAAACATAGCAGTTGGTATATGATTTTTACCAAATAATGTATGTGTTTCTTTTTGTTTTTTTAACTTTAAAAACTTAATACTAATTTGCTTATTATGGATTTCAGTTATTTATTTAATGTTATATAATTTCAGGTGTCAAAGAATTCACCAAATGGCCAACCATTCCACAGGTTTTCATTGGTGGAGAGTTTGTTGGTGGTTGTGATATTATGTTGGAGATGCACAAAAATGGAGAGCTGATTGAAGAATTAAAGAAAGTTGGAATAAAATCTAATCTTCTTGACCAAATCAATTAATTATTTGATGATTTGTAACATTCATTTTTGTGTCCCTTTAGAATCTTAATCTCTAAAATGTTGACAGATATAGAGTGAAATTATAAGTATGCAGCTCAGCTGGTAGAATTAATTCTACCAAATAATAAAATTTATGCATCTGTTTAGTAAATTGTTTTGTATATAATTACTATAACCTAGTGCATTTTGGTACAGGCTGACATTTCTCTAATTCAAAAGTATGTGAGTATGTTCATGGTAATTTTGCAGTGATGTCTTGCTAGTTGTAAATAAGTTTATAAACTTTTAACTTTCTTTCATACTTAGTCTTGCAAGTTCTAAGCAACATGTGCTAGATGACAGTGTGATAATAAAGCAGCCTATAATTTGTATAAAATCATCCGAAACAGTTAAATTCATAACAGTCCCATTCAAACCCACATCTTAGACAATAAGAACCCCAAATTGGATCCATTCCAAACAAAATTACATGCATTCAATCCCTTTTCAAACTTATTCCAGATGTTCTAGCCAGCATTAGAGCCCTCATTTGAATCCTTCCTAAGAGCCTTTCAGAGCCCATCAGAAATGTTCCTTAGCTTAAGAAATTATAATTCATTACTAGATTTAGGTCAAACTTGGGAAATTTAAATGTTTGAAAAATTCATTATGGACATTCATTTAATTTTTTTTTAACATCTTCTATATATGGTTTATAAGTTTGCTGGTGGAAAATGTTTTGCATATAAAATTATATATGTGGCATTTGTTTTTAAAGATTTTTTCTTTAAATTTCTCTGACCTCTGTTTTAATTGTACATTTGATATAGTGTTTTGTTGTTGTTTTTCCTATAGAGTTCACTTTGCTGTACTTATATATTAAAGAATATTACAATGGGCTTTGTTTTTTCTGCGACATTTTTAGAGGTGGCTGAGTGTGGGTGTCTTGTTACCAAATATTCAAGTGAGAAAGTGAATACTTTAAACAATGTAATTTTCAAAAGCCATATTTATACTACAGTATTATAAAATTCAATCATAAAAATGACACAATTCTTAATAGTGATCTTTAGTATATAACTAATCAAACTTTATGCAACATCTTTTGATCATTGTCCTAATAAAAACATAAAATCCATATACTTTCTAAATAATCAAATTTTATGCAACATCTTATGATCATTGTCAAAATCAGGACATAAAATCCATATTCCTTATAAGTCTTTGAAGTCAATATCATTAGACTTGTTGAAATGTTCATATTTCACAAACCCATAGACATAAATTGATAAAATTTAGAATTTTCTTTTTAACCGTAAGCATATTTACTTGCATTTGAATTATGTGTTCATTTTAATTTAATAAACCTGTAATATAACTTGTAGACATTTTCTTCTGCAAAATAGAGGGGAGAAAATTTTAAAACTACTAGTAGTTTAATCATTCCACAAACAATTTTAACATATGTTATTGGTTATGACACAAACCTGAATATTAACTATTACTACTAGTAATTGTTAATTATTAGTTTTTACTTAGTCCATCCCTAGTCCAAATACACCAAACTAAATCTGGTAAATATACGTGCAAAATGGTTTTAATTTAATTTTTTTCTGTTATTCTTTTGTATCTAATTATTTTTATTTTTACTCTTTTAAAATTTATTAGCTTAGCTCAGTGATGTCCAAAATGTTCTTTCTCATTACTGCCAATATATGTAAGTTTATTTGGGCATTTCACTCAAATGGTAATGAAAATGAATAGAATTAGAGAGGAATAAATTTTTAAAATGGGTTTTTATTTAACACTCATCTCTGTATAATATTCTTTCTCGTAAATGGCAAAACTAAAGAGAGAAATGTAGTTAACAGGATCAAATTCTTTGGATAGATTGAACTAATTGAAATTCATTTTTATTTTGGCATTTTCAGCATCAAATGCAATATTGCACTGTCATTTTCTACTTAATGTACTATGCTTCACTTATATATCCTGGCTTCAGTTTGTTGACAAATTTCCCATTTTAATATTGATTTGTTTTCTTCTCTATCAATCCTTATCAGTTAAATGACTTGATTAAATATTAGAAATGTTTTACTTATGCACTATATTAATACTTGTATTAGAGTTCATTACGCCTATTCATCTTACAAAGTATTATTCAGAACCATCACACACACACACCCTTCTAATATTCTGTAGGGTAGCACAGTATAATACTGTCTGTTGAACTGTATATTTGTAAATTACATGTACTTAACATTTCTTTTTAGTGAGAACATCCATTTATTATATGTATTTTGCATGCTATTTTGTTTGGTTTTGTTATCTTTAGTTTTCTTTTATATATTTAGTAGCTTGTATAAATACTGTGTAATAGTTGAAAAGCACTTGGAGTTTATACAAGATTAAATTCTTTATTTCATCTTTTATTTTTATTATGAGTTGCAGCTAATCATCCAAAAATCAAATGTTACATTGTAAACTAACATTGTACTCACCAGAGAAAATTCGACAAATAGAGAAATTAATGTGTAGTATGGCAGCTATACTTTCTATAGACAGATTTATAATGTGATACAACATGACGTACAGGGGTTCAAAGAGAAAAACAAGTCTGACTTTATATATAGTCTGAAATATATATATATATATATTTCGGTTATGCAACTTTAATCACACCCTCAGCAGTCTCATGAACATTTATTCGAAGCAAATATGTTTTAGTACTGATCAGTAGTTCACGGACACAAGAATCTAGTGATTCTAGTCACAGTGAGAAACAGTTGTGGTAGGCAAAATCTGAACTGAAATTATACTTGTCGCTGAATTCATTTTGGTTGGATAATTTTTTTTTCAAAGAGCGAACGAAAATGTGTTTAAATCATAATTAATAAATTATTATTTCTGAAATAACCAGATAAAGTGGAATCCACAATGTGCTTTAAATCATAATTAATAAATTATTATTTCTGAAATAACCAGATAAAGTGGATTCTACAATGTGCTTTAAATCATAATTAATAAATTATTATTTCTGAAATAACCAGATAAAGTGGATTCCACAATGTGCTTTAAATCATAATTAATAAATTATTATTTCTGAAATAACCAGATAAAGTGGATTCCACAATGTGTTTTAAATCATAATTAATAAATTATTATTTCTGAAATAACCAGATAAAGTGGATTCCACAATGTGCCCGTGTTAAATCAATTGCTCGCGTTAACTTCAGTTGCCATATTTATTGCTTTACTGTTGAGGTGTATGTTTTGAACAAAACTTGACCATAATTACACTGAAATAAGCTTGTAATGATTGAAATTACGACTGTAAAACGGTTTAGTGGTAAAGTCTACGAAAACTATATTACATTTTGCTCTCAATCTGCATATTTTTTAGCTAAATCAGTGCTAGCCACAAAATAGTACAACAAAGTCATGGTGAGCCCAACCCGTTGATTTCTATATCTAGAGAGCACTGACACACACCCTGCCGATTCTTCTAAGTTTGTAGGGGGGGTTTCAGCCGTTACGTACTTGCCCCCGCATCAAGTGCTTAATACGAAATGCTAATTTTAAAGAGAATCTCTAAATCTATTTTATTATTTATTTACCTTATTTTTAAAAAGTAAAATGGATCATTTCGTATGTGTCCATTTTCAACATTATAATTGATAATTATCAACCCAGTTATTTAAAACTGGTCTCTTTCACACCACACAGTGAGGAAGTTGAGGACCCCCCTGGAAGATATGTGGTGCCATCTATGGAATATTATGATAACAATTGATTCATTATGTGGTATTAACAATTAATCACACGAAGGTTCGATAACTTAGGCACGTAGATATTTTGGGCGGCAAATATTCGTCGTATTGTCTATTTTATGCATGGACTTTTTATCGATCAATAACTTTTAAAGGCTGACCCCTCTCACATACTTTACAATCTACGCCAGAATTCATAAATCCTACGGAAACCATTCATTTAGGATGAAGTGTATACGCAAAAACTGGGTTTTTCAGTCTGATTCTCTCCGTCAGCGTGCAGACCACTCATTTACTTTACAAGTTCGCTGTTAAAAAAAATAAAATTAAATGTAACATTTATCTACAACTTTCCCGACATTACTTAAATATATGCATATTAAGGTTAGTAATATTTATAAATCCTCGTGGCTTTTGTGGTCAACTTCCGGTTCTGTGAATTTGTTACTGAAAAACTATATTTGCTTTGAGCCGTTTGTTAAAAGTTAGTAATTGATAGAATCTCAAAAAACAAAGGAAACTTTGACAGTAAGATGGGATCATCTAAAATATGTCAAGGAGACCATCAGAATGGTTAGGGTTGCTGCATCCATCAGCAAATGACTTTCCTTTTCCAAGTTTGCCATGTAGAGCAGATGATATTTTAACTGGACATCTTACCAGCACTTAATGCTGCCTTTCTTTCATAAAACTCTGATATAGGGTTGTCAACGGTATCCTTTTCATCTTTCTTTCCACAAGCAAGATATAACTCTGGTATAGGATCTCAGCGGTAGACATTTTATATACAAAGAACATTCGTAAGCACTCTGCGGAAGATTTTTCAGCTGCAAAACAGACAACCACAGATCTTGAAGTCTGAATCCGATGGCATTCGATAAATAGCGAAGGGTGCATCACCCCCCCCCACCACCACCACATTGATAGTCACATCAAAAATTATTAAATGCGACTCATTATAAGATTATAACGTGAGCAATGAAAATCGGAAGGTGACCAAAAACGTCTATTTTTATAACAGATATATGCTATTGTTTCAGCCTCTGGTGCAAGCCCCGGTTCCGCTGTCTAGGAAAGCTTTAATTGTCACCAGAGTTCAAGGTCAGCAGATTCAGACGTGCTTGTACCTGTAGCAACACATACAGCACCAGTTAAGCCTACAAGAAATTCGCCCGGAGCATCAAAACAACTCTTACTTCGCTACTTCTATCTCCCCGCTATCACCACTTCAGATAAATGGCCTATTAACAGAAAATTGTCAAATCCAACATTTTTTTTTTCTATATCTCAATCGTGCAAAAGAAACATTTAAAAAAAATATCAAAAGATTTGCACACTATTTAAATCTGGCAGCGTATCATAGCTTTCCTGGGTAAAGTGTCCTTTTGTAATGATTTGCGTACATTTTCGTGATGAATTCTCCGAGACTTCCCTTGACTAATGAAACCGACGGACATCAATTGCCTTTAAAGTAGTTGCGTTGTATCGAAATCAGTTTGTAGGCTCTTTATACCGGAGTGAGCTAAACGCCAGCCCAAGTTCATTGTCGTATCTCGGTTTTACTAGTCAGATTTCGTTACAAGGCTTTGTATCACAGGGTATTTCTGAGTTGAACAGGCAACGTGTTCTTAGATTGGTTCCAGTCATTTCGGTTTACTATGAATACGACCCATATCGACATAAATAAATAACAGAGCATTCAATTGTCTGTGAAAGCATGAATTTGTTTGATAAATATTTTTACTGTGTAAACCTAAAATTACTTTTTTCTTGGGAGTTTAGTATTAACTATGAGTCACTCCTGAGAAGTAGATTTAAAATATATGTTGACATAAGTTTCTTTAAACTTCCTTCGCCGCTTTGAAAAGACAGTTATTTATGTTTTGGTCTTTTGCAATCACAACCACTCTCGCACATAAACAGTTAATAATTACTGTAAAAGTATTGAAAGACTATATTGCCGACCGTTGGGGCACCACTGATGACCTGACAGCCACCTTCCCCATTCCATGCTAATCTTAATGTAGCGCTCAGCTTCAGTCCTGTCCACTCTGAGATGTTATCCTCCCATCTTTTCCTCTCCTTCGCCCTCCTAGAATAATTGTCTTGGCAAGCCCTGTTGATCGTGTGATATGCCCATACCATTTCATTTTGCGTTCTTTCACAATGGCCAATAGCTCTTCACAGGGCCCAATGGCTTGTCGAATTCTGTTTCTCACTGGATTAAAAGAGTACTAATTGCAATCTGGCAACATTTTAGTCTTCAATTACGTTTATCAATCAATAACCCGTTTTCTGCTCTCCGTCTTTTGTCATAACCTTACTGTTTATTATTTTTTATTCAAAATTACAACTATTAAATCTAAAACAAACGCTGCTATGAAACGCCAAAAGCAGATTAACGAGAAGATACATGCCTTCATTAACATACGCCTTTCAAACTGTGAATAACTGGCTGAATTAAATTTATCCCACACACCTTGACAACAAAAAGAAGTAATCTACAAGATCTTTCTGAACATGTATCTAGTATTAGTAGTAGTGTATTTCTCTCTCACACACACACCTCCCCAAGATGCCTTAATTTCCAATACCAACGTAGTTTGTATGTGCTCACGTTCACTGCAAAAGTACAATAAAAATGGCAAACGGAAACGCAGTTCGTGACGTTACGATCTCCATTCTTTGACCAAAGCATTCCTATTTATCACGCTAACCTCAAATCCACAGTATGGAACACAAGTTCCTAAGAAAAATAACTTAGCAAGTTATGCAGGGCATTACTCAATATATTATACTTGTATGATGGAATTTGTTATAGAATGTGTACAACCCTAAAAGCTGCTGCATACGGGTGGTGTCAAGAGCCACACGGAGTTAACCTCAAAATAGTCTTGCTGCTATATTCAAAGCAGTACAAATACTTTTTCAGCCTTCCTCTTATTAAAGGAAATATTCAAACCCACTTACTTAAAAATTGCTCGTTTCAGATAAATCAGTTTTCTCACTATCCGTATTGTACGGCAGTTCATATGAAGCTACACTGTAATCCTTAGACCAATGAGGAATTATGGTTTGTTTTTAAATCAGTTTATTGCTTCGTATGCCGCTGTAGCTTATTCTTTACAATTTTAAAATTATATAAACAGCTATACCAAAGCTTTCAGTTTATCTAAACTATTTTTCACAGCAGGTCACAATTTTTTAAATATACCAACTATCAGAGAAATATTGTATAATCAGTATTAAAATTATCAGCATTTTTAAAAAGTTACTCCACGCACAAAGAAAAGTGATAGGCATACAAACTAAAAATGGAAAATATGTACATGTACTTGGGTGGTTTATAAAAAAAAAAAAAAAAAAGAGGTGGGGGAGGGCAAACTATAACAACAGTTAAAGTAACCAATTATTCATAATTAGATCTGTGTTAAAATGTATTTCATTTGACGTTTGATAACGGTTTTGTTTGAAAAAGAAAATGATAGTGAACTAAATTAATGAGCAATTTTACACAAGAGCTATACAAACACAAATGTTGCCAGAATTTTAAAATAAACTACAAATGACGTCAGACTTTAGCAGTGTAAATATTGAATTACGTGCATTCTTCCAAATAACTATCTTTATCATTAATAAGATAAGTGTAAAAAATATTTAGATAAAATGCTGATGTATTATTCAAGGTCGTAAACTGTAGTTGACATTTTTATTCTTAAAATTACTCTAAAAACACATGCATATTTTTTTAAAGGGAGGGGCATTCTGCACTTATCTAAGGCAAGCAGCGATCTTTTTAAAAAATAGAGCACAGAAAAGCATTTTAAAAGGTATTGTTTTGTATATAAAGTCTGATATTTACAAACATCACCTCATTGCAACTAATTTATAAATTATATTAATATTATTATTTAACATGAAAAAAGACAGCATTCATTTATATAAAAGTATTGTGGAAACAATTTTACTTTCAGGTCAGCATTTATGAAATTACACAAGGCTTATACTATTAGTTATAATGTGCACATATAATTGTTTTGTGTATTTTTATATTCTAAGTTGGTAAAATGTGCTTGTCAGAAAAATTCCTGTGACCTTTATTATCAATATGCAGATGACTGAGGTGATATGCCTTCACAGTTGGGTCTTCCATCAGTTACTAGATGCTCAGTATACCAACCCAGAAGGCTCGACTAAAACTGACATAAGAATACTTCAAGATTCATAGTAGCAAAAATTATTGTAAATATAACCACATTTAATTAATACTTCTAATCAATAAGTACAAACAACTTAAATATCCAAAACAATTTCAAGGGGAAGAATTTAGCAAATTTGCATATTGCTCATTCTGTATCTTTGGCTTAAGAGTGACATGAATTATTACCAGTACCTGAATTAAAAATAAAAGGCTTCACAAAACAAAAGTATAAAGAAACAAAACAAAAAGTATTCCACATTTATTTGAACCATGTTAGTTTGACAATTGATTTTTCAGAATATACTACAGCCATTTAATGCACAAGTTGTCAACAAATGATATGATAGTTAAGTTACACCCTGGTATTCATTCACTTGAAAACATGCCTACTAGCAGAGTG
Organism: Sinotaia quadrata; assembly: GCA_028829895.1. Classification (NCBI taxonomy): domain Eukaryota; kingdom Metazoa; phylum Mollusca; class Gastropoda; order Architaenioglossa; family Viviparidae; genus Sinotaia; species Sinotaia quadrata. The sequence continues at coordinate 30,984,501 of CM054177.1, read as the reverse complement.
TGAATGTTCACTGAACTACAAATACTTTTTTTTAAATATTCATCAGGATGTATAATTTTGTGTCCAACTGAAAGCTCCTTTTGCGAGTCACCATTTGCAAAGTCTGAACTGCTGTACTATCAAACAATTAGATAACATGTTTGCATGTTGTAAATGTTTTTGTTTTTTTTTTAAATTATACGGTTTTTTTGTAAAAAATAAAAAATATAACAGCTTAATGAAAATGAACAAAAAAATGAAATAAAATATGACCTTTGAAAAATCAATCGGCTGGCACACATACCAACTGTTAACAATGAGCCAAGTTCAGTGGGACCGTCAGTCTCTGCCTGATGGTACCTTCTCAGTCCAAAAACAGTTTCATTTTGAATAAATTCAAATCATACATAGGATGAGATTCAGTCAGATTTGTAACAATTTATGTCCTGTAAAGCGGTCCACCACCTCATGTAAGATTCACACAGATTGTGGAAAAGAGGGTGGTAAAAAGAAATGGGCTTTTAATTTTTCAGGAACATACCATGAAATTAATTTCTAAGTATATTTCAGGTCATCAGAACAACTTAACTGATGTCAATATATTATGTTCATGAACAAGTTCACATGACTGATTATTCAAGGTATGGATGACAATACAAGACATGCACAATGATCACAGCTGTCAGTATTCAGTCTACAACATCCAAAGATAAAGCAATGACTTCATCCAGACTTGAACAGCAAGATGGCGACCTGACCTAAGTAGAAATAGATGAAGTGCTTTGTCTCATGTGTGACATAGCTGCCAAAGTTCCTCCCCACAATGCAGTGCCATGTGGGATTATACTTCTTGTCAAACTCCTTCTTGATAAAGGCGGCAATGTCTTTCTCAATATTGTACTTCTCCAGGGCCTGTGTGGCACAATCTACGGCATCTTGCTGCATGTCCTCTGCCATGTCAGCATTCTTGATCACAGCCTTGCGTTCCGTCATCTGTAAAATTAAAATACTAGAGTTACCTTACTAAACGATAGGCCTTCTACTCTTGCCTATTTAACTTAATACTGAAACCATTTAGATAGCAACTTCCTAAAAATGTTTCTGTCGAGCAGTAAACCAAAAGTAACAATGACCGTGAGGACTGCTTTCAAAAACTAATTAAATCTAAACACATATAAAAATATATATACATATCCTATATGTGCCGCTCAACAAGAACCGTCATGTTTGCAATAAAAATGACAATAAATTATGTAAATGCATACACATGTAACTGTAATGGTCATTTAAGAAAAATCTCAGTTACCGACAGTTGCAGTGGGAATGTACAAAAAATATATATTGGACAAAAACATTAATAAGTATAGTATTCCTAGGCAGATCATAGCACCAACGGTTTACCGCTAATTCAAGTGTAAAGCGGGAATAACTGACCCCCACTCCTGTATATATTTGATACACCTGTGCACCGAATGTGCTGAGTGAATAAACAATGAACCAGAACAAATATTGTCATAATGAACGTCGACAGTGTTTGTGTTTGTTTTTTTTAAACCAACTATCAATTAGTTTAATTAAATATCGGACTCTGAAAGTAGAAACTCTCCATCCAAAGATAAGAAATACATGTATGTATGAGATTTAAGCACACTTGAACTCTATTACATTGCAACCAAATTTTTAATACATAGGCCTATAGGCCCAAGGGATATTACTAAACAGGCCTATATTGCAACTAGGTTAAATATATAGGCCCCTAAGCTGATATCTGTGGCATAGTGTGCAAATTTTAAGTACTGACTTAGTACACATTTTTAATATAAGCATTATGGTAGTAATAAAGTAGTCACGATTAAAATATATATTCAACAAGACTGGATAGACGTTTCATTAAAATAATAAAAATGAAGCGGTGAAAAAATGCGGCCATGCCGTTAATTAATCACTAATAATTTATAGTTCTAAGGAAAAACGGAGGAGAAAAAAAAGAGAAGAATTAGAAATAGAGGAATGCCGATGAAATATTAACAATAAAATGTCATGATATCAACAAAAGTCTATAAGAAATCCCACACAAATGATTTGTAATAAAACAATGTTAATTATAATAATAAATATGTCGTTATCGTGGATACAAAAAATCAATCAAGTGATACTGTCTTATCTGCCGCATCTAATACCAAATCATTAAAATTTGATTAGGCCCTATAATATATATTCCATATATCACCTGTAGTGAGATACTTTTGTATCAGTGGTAGATTTCATTAAATGATTAGGCCTAATGCTTACACTTTACAGGAAAAATAATATAATTAAGTGGGCGACTTACAGTCTTGGATCACAAAAAGATAACACCGGTTACTAATAGCAGTCCCGTTTCTTATGAAAACGTAATAAATAATTATAACATATACCATTCTTTAAAATTTCTCACCTTGAGTGTATAAGATAGACTTAAGTCTGCGTACAAAGATTCCTGTCGTCAAAGTGTTTAGTAAAATTGTTTTCGCACGCTCCTAAGTTATCCCCTTTTCTAGCGGCTCTCAAATTCCTCATTGGATTCACCAGATCCAGCCTTGTATCAACCCACAATGCAGTGCGCGTATGCCTTAGTTACACATACTGGCGGGAGCGTTGCCAGGTACGCTTTGGTGACCGCGAAATACAATGACTGAACTTGCTCGGCAATAGCGCTCGTTGCCTAAACTTGCTTGGAAACATAACATTAAATTTATAACATAACATTAAATTAGCTATTGTCGACTTATCTCTACGAAATTGATGTAGAATTTAACTATGATAATAGCATAGATGTAAATCTGCACGTTTAATTATAGGCCTACCAACTAAGACTGAGTTAACACAGTAACCGACTATTAAGATAAGTACTGGCGGCAAAATTCTCATGTTGTCTCAGCTAATGGGGTGGTGGTGGTGGTGGTGGTAGTCAAATTTTCTTCTGAAAAAGCGAGAATCGTGTAATCCACGAACCGACTTAATGCTAGATAGCCGGTCTCATCACTAAACAGTTAACATTATATAATTACAAACATACAACATTATTTGCATGCATGGTGGTGTGTGTGCGTGCGTGCATGCTCTTGTTGTTTTAGTATCATTTTAGCTTGTTTCGCAACATTATAAAACTAAATTAATTTCAGTTTGTGAAGTATAGTGGTTGTAGTTGGTTTCGCTTTGTTGTTTTTATTGAAAAATCAAAAGACAAAAAAGCAGCTTTATATTGCGATATTCTCTGTTCTTTCGTGCGAGTCTGACGTACTTTACTGGTTACCATATCTTATGGGATAAAAGGAATAGTAGTGCAAACGTAAACAAACATAAACACTAAATTTAAGAGAGACGATTAAAAAGCAGTAGTCTAATGCTAGCAGTGCACAATGACACGCTCAAGTATATACACAGTGTAACAACTGACACGCTCACGTATATCACAGTGTAACAAATGACACGCTCACGTATATCACAGTGTAACAACTGACACGCTCACGTATATCACAGTGTAACAACTGACACGCTCACGTATATACACAGTGTAACAACTGACACGCTCACGTATATCACAATGTAACAACTGACACGCTCAGTGACAAACAATCACAGAGGGACAGAAAGAAAACATTATTAGGCTATAATTCAAAGAGCAAGTGACATACACTAACACAACCACAAGCAAGCAAATGTGTACATTTACAGAGAGGCATGCAAACACTCACACACACACACACACACACACACACACACACACACACATGCACTCACACACTCACACACTCATACACACACACACACACATGCACACACACACACACACACACATACACACACACACACACACACACACATGCACACACACACACACATACACACATACACACACACACACACACACACACACACACACATGTACAATCTCGAGTAACTATTTTGTGTCATATTTAAAGGTACGAAGTCTCCATTTACCTGTTGTAAAGTAATTCGCTCAACAAACATATCGGTGTATGATGGTTGCTTGAATTGTTTGGTACTGTTCGAGCCACGCCTATTCTACACCCGCTGTGGTTACCGACGTCATTGGCAACTGAGGGGTTGGCCTTTTCAAAAGTATGTATTCAACTAAACAGGCTACCAGGTTAGAGCATTGATGATGTCAATCATTTCTATATGTCGATTCCACAGTATGACTGTACAAGGGTTTTCCATTGCAGCCAAGTAGGGAGAGAGGGAAATGTTGGTTAAAGGAAATTAATGTTTCAAAAACTTGCAAATAATAAAGACATATTTCATTTAAGTCAAAGCCGGCAGTTAAAATAATTAAGTGTTAATGTGTACATATACTGATAGTACATGAAATAATAATAATGTGGAAAGTAATTTATATTGAAAGGCTGCACAGTCACAAGACTAAAAATCTGACTATTCACATTCAGCGATGAGGATGTACCTGTCCAAAAAAAATTAATGTTCGGATGGTGAGAAAGGGGGTGAGAAATAAAAGTGATTAAATAATTCAGTCCGCGAAATTAACAATCTTTGGAAATGGACTTTAATCAGTAATCAATAAATCAGTCACTGATGCAGAAAATTTAGTGATCAGTCAGCGAAATTAACGACTATCGAGAGTGGATGTGAACAGAAATCAGTTACCAACGCAATCACGGAGAGGTATTACTATTTTTTCTGTTGTCCTCGCGCAAAATTCATTTGAAGAAATCCATTACTTGACATTCAAAGTTTCCCAAATCTTCCAAAAGTTTGAAGTATTTCACTTATTCTGACTCACTTAGTCTAATGTAATTATTTGGAAGACTGGTAGTGAGGAGTAGTACAGTTAGAATAAGTATTAGAGTTAAGTTTTGATTTATAGCCATGATTTGGAAGGATAAGCGATATATTTCTTTAAATAAATCCTCCTTCATGTTCAATATAAGAATTTCGACAAGCCTGACTTTTGTTTCATTTTGAATCGATATCACGACTTATTATATGTGTGTGTCTGCGTGTGTGTGTTGTCAGTGTGCGTATGTCCGTGTTTAGCACCGATGTTAGTTACCTGAGAAAAAGAAAAAGAAAGAAAGAAAAAAATTAAACATCCCTGACATAAAACTTAACAGACAGATTCGAACACCCTGTTGTAAACAAATGGCAAATAGACTTTAGGCAACCGTGACGTAACAATTTTATAGGAATATATTTTTTTTCAATATTTTTGGTTACTTTTACATGCAACTTATTATTTAAACAACATAAATTTAAAACAAAATAAGACTATGCAACGCCTTTCATAAAAATAAAGTGAGCGAAATGTGAACAAAAGTGCTTTTATAGACTGTATGTAATAGTAAATTATATTGAAAGCAAACCAATGCTCATTTTATGTCTTCGAAAAGATACAATACTCACATGTCGTTACAGCATGCAAATCTGCTCGCTCTCACTTTAAAGTCATACATACAAGCATATGCAACCGTTTTATCACATTTTTTTAAAAATAAACAAAGCAACAAAAAAATCATCTAAACAACCAACACTAGTCTGACTTCCTATTTAATTTCACGCTGACTCTATGGTATAGCAACTATAGCAGTATGATCCAGGGGAGACAACACTGAGTGCTGTATATTACCATTGACTGCGATCGACCGGAGCTCTTATTGCACCTACCTTTAAGCATATATTTGACCACATTCCATAGATTATTATGTTTACTAGTGGTAAATACATTGACCACATTCCATAGATTATTATGTTTACTAGTGGTAAATACATTGACCACATTCCATAGATTATTATGTTTACTAGTGGTAAATACATTGACCACATTCCATATATTATTATGTTTACTAGTGGTGAATACATTGACCACATTCCATATATTATTATGTTTACTAGTGGTGAATACATTGACCACATTCAATAAATTATTATGTTTACTAGTGGTGAATACATTGACCACATTCAATAAATTATTATGTTTACTAGTGGTAAATACATTGACCACATTCAATAGATTATTATGTTTACTAGTGGTGAATACATTGACCACATTCAATAAATTATTATGTTTACTAGTGGTAAATACATTGACCACATTCAATAGATTATTATGTTTACTAGTGGTGAATACATTGACCGCATTCAATAAATTATTATGTTTACTAGTAGTAAATACATGACCACATTCTATATTTTGTTATGTTTACTAGTAGTGAATACATTGACCACATTCCAGAGATTATGTTTACTAAGTGCATTGACCATAATCCATAATTATGTTTCCTAGTTATGTGCATTGACCACACCCCATAGATTATTATGTTTACTAGTTGTACTCTGCTGTTGAGATTTGTTTACTATTGTAATTGTTTGGTATGTTTCATGATAATTTGTTTGAATAAAGTTGATGTTGGTTTTTTTTTTAATTATGAAGTCTAGTCCTTTATTTTCAGTCTTACTTGCTATTTTTGCTCCTGTTTGTATTAATATATAGTTGGGGATGTTAATCTGTTTGGTGTGTGGAGGTTTTGTTTCTTGTAGGAATATTATGTCTTGATCCTGTTCTTGTATGAAGTGTTGTTGTTGTTTTTTAAGTAGTGGGAGCTTAGTATTTATTCCGTTTATGTTCCATGAGATTATTTTTTAGTATTGGAAGCTTAGTATTTATTCCGTTTATGTTCAATGAGATTATTTTTTTGTAGTGGAAGCTTAGTATTTATTCCGTTTATGTTCCATGAGATTATTTTTTTGTAGTGGAAGCTTAGTATTTATTCCGTTTATGTTTCATAAGATTATTTTGGTTATTATTATATTATTTGTTTTTGTTGTGTAACTGCTCGTGTGGTGCCATTGCTATCGGCATCAGTTCACCTGCCTTCAGACAGTTAGAGCGAAAAGGACCCTAACTCTGTCTGAATGTAAACAAATGATCATGAGATTATGGCTGAGGTTTATGGCAACAGAGTTAATCCCCTTGCCTCTCTATGCTAAAAAACCTAAGCAGATAATTTTCATGGCTATCCACATTATACATTTTGTCACTCAAAATCTCTAGTTATGTGCAGAAGAGCATTTCCCGTTTTTACTATCTATTTTATGGCATTAGATTCACTATGGTGAATCACTCTGTATATTACAATTAAATTTTATATATATTTGTGTCCTAGGGTCTTTTGGGTAATTTGTCAGTGACTTAGTTTTTATTCAAGGAAAGGAATACATCTTTCTAGAGAATTTTGCTTAGAATACGTGTAAACTAGTAACTTTAGACATTTGGAGTGTTATTTTTTGTTTTGTTTTTTTTGTTTGGTTTTATTTTAAATGTGTAAATATTAAGATATGGGCTATAATTCATAGGCAGACTTACAACAGTAGGAGATCTATTACTCTGCGGACCCTTCCTGTTAAATGTAGCTAGGCCCTTTGCAGTAAAAGGATTTATTTATTTCATTTTCATTTCTGTTTTGCTTATACTCATTCACGCTTATTAATTTAGTAAAGCTGCCAGTAGATAGGCCCTTTGCAGTAAAAGGATTTATTTATTTCATTTTCATTTCTGTTTTGCTTATACTCATTCACGCTTATTAATTTAGTAAAGCTGCCAGTAGATAGGCCCTTTGTAGTATAAGGATTTATTTATTTAATTTTCATTTCTATTTATGCTTAAACTCATTCACGCTTATTAATTTAGTAAAGCTGCCAGTAGATAGGCCCTTTGCAGTATAAGGATTTATTTATTTCATTATGATTTCTGTTTAAATTCATTCACGCTTATTAATTTAGTAAAGTTTCCAAAAGATAGGCACTTTGGGAGAAAAGAATTACATTTGCCTCTCTTGGAGATTCAATTTTATAAAACGACGGGTATTTTATTCTTAATGTTTTTCTTTAAAGCGTAGAATAGACTATATCAATTACGTATGCAGTGATTATTTATTTTCATATCTTATTCTTTACATTTAAATCTAAAATTCGCGTGCTTCATGCATATTTATTTTATTTTTTGTATCTTAACATGTTAACAGATAAAATGTGTGAGTTGCACACGTCACTTAAGACTTCGCCGCCATATTTTCTTCTAAAATAAAATATACATAAATGCCCACTCACCTGAGCAACAAGCTCCTAAACGCCCAGGCATTCAGTTGACATGTTTATCATTAGATTTTTTAATGCGCACACTTACATATACACACGCGCTCACACGTGATCGCAGACGAAATAGAGAAATGCATGGAGAAATAAAACACAAAGAGCACACACAAACACATGACACCGAGAAATAAAGAGACATATACATATATAATATATATACAAAAAGTGACATATACTTAAAATATATATAAACACATACAACACAGAAATAATGGCTTGTACACCCACACAACGCAGAAATAAAGAAATACAGACGGATAAAAATTATTGTATTTCTCTGTGCCTACATGTCGTTATCTGTCTTTATTTCTTTACGTATTTGTGTATGTGCCACATGATACCTACAGAAAGAAACGCAGACACAGACAAACAGACACACATACACACACACAGGACGTAGAAAGATATGCAGACAACTCTGAGCATAACTTGGGCCTCTGCAAAACATCTAAAATGCCCCACCCCCGACTCTCCACGCTCACTTTCTTTCTCTTTCTATACTCCACACAGAAAATACGCTTGTCGTGCGCCCTACAAAAACTTGGTGTATATTTTACACATTTCAAGTACAGTTCTTTCTGAAGCAACAAATATTGTGCCCCAAGCACTGGGGAGACTACCGGGTCAGTAGTTATGTCACTGAGACAAACGAAGGCTTGCAGTCTCACACTCAAACACAGAGAGAAACAAGACGGAGAAAGACATGCAGTCTCACATTCAAACACACAAAGAAACAAGACGGAGAAAGACATGCAGTCTCACATGAAACACATATAGAAACAAGACGGTGAGACAATCTCACACTCAAACTGTCAAACACACAAAGAAACAAGACGGAGAAAGACATACAGTCTCACACTCAAACACACATAGAAACAAGACGGAGAAAGATATTCAGTCTCACACATTCTACATGTACCTTTGTAAGAAAATGAATATCTTTCTGTACAAATAACTATGCAGGAAACTAAATATCTTTATATACAAATACCCACGTAGGAAACTGAATATTTTTCTGTACAAATAACTTTATATAGGAAACTGAATGTCTTTCTGTACAAATACCTAGGTAAGAAACTGAATGTCTTTTTGTACAAATACTTTTGTAGGAAACTGAATGTCCTTTGGTACAAATACCTATGTAATAAACTGAATGTCGTAGATGGATGGCGTCTAGGGGGCGCTTCCGGCTTCCGCCGCTTTCGCGTAAACTGAATGTCATTTTTTACAAATACCTATATAGAAAACTGAATGTCTTTTTGTACAAATACCTATGTAATAAACTGAATGTCATTTTGTACAAATACCTATATAGAAAACTGAATGTCTTTTTGTACAAATACCTACGTAGGAATCTGAATGTCTTTTTGTACAAATACCTATGTAATAAACTGAATGTCATTTTGTACAAATACCTATATAGAAAACTGAATGTCTTTTTGTACAAATACCTACTTAGGAATCTGAATGTCTTTTTGTAAAATACCTACGTAGGAATCTGAATGTCTTTTTGTACAAATACCTACGTAGGAATCTGAACGTCTTTTTGTACAAATACCTACGTAGGAATCTGAATGTCTTTTTGTACAAATACCTACGTAGGAATCTGAATGTCTTTCTGTAGAAATAACTATGTCAGATTTACATTTTCAACAACCCGAACGTCATCGCTTCATTCAAATCAGACTAAGCGATTTAATTTTATTATTTTTTAAACTTTTTTTTTTATTTTGAGCAAGAACCATCTATATGCATCCAAAATAAAAATAAAAATGATTACAAAAAACACAAAGACCCTATATTAAATAATCATGATTAAAAAAGAATATTTATGTTAGGTTTACTATAGTGCAAAATAATAAAATAAAAGATAGAGATTTATGAGAAAGTGGCAGGAAAAAAATGCTTATCAGATACTGAAATATTTTATTTTAATTTATTTTAACATAATGTAATGACTGATCACTGAAGAAGTTAAATTTATGCACTAATAAAAGTCCCACAATGCATCATGTTCAGTATTTGCAATATCTGATCAGAGAAAAATAAGCCACCCTTCAGGGGGATTCTTTGAAATGTAAATTATGGTTACCGTATTTGAATGACATAAAGTTGAGGGCCACTGTTTTTCATTTTGTTTGTATGTTTTTTTATTTTATTGTTTAATTGAAAACAAGAATTCAGGCCACTTTTCATTAATTATTATTTGGTTATTTCATTTAGTATAAATTAGTTCTTTTATTAAAACTTCCTTCAAATTAAGACACATACACAAACATACAAGAATGAATTAGTTATGACTAGTTTTTTATAAATTAAAACATAAGTGAACACATAATTGTATTGTCTGCCTCGAAGTCTTTAATCAGTGATTCAAACAAAACAAAAATCAGACTTGATAATCTAGTTACAAAATGGTACATTTACTTCCCCCAGTTCAGATGAAAGATGATAGAAAGAGATAATTTAATGATAGAATTATGTTGACAAGATACTGAATCTGCAGATTATTGTCAGAAAATCGCAAGACTTAAGATTGTTGCACAAAAGCAAGGAATTTATTGCATCTTGGTGACACGATATTACAATCTTCTGTGATGTTGTATGTATACAGTCGTGACATACACGCGCGTACACACAAAGACATCTGTGAAGATATTTAATGTCCTTCCCCAAACCCTGAAAATACCCTTTATAGGGACCTTAAAATCCGCCCAGGAAATCGATAAAGTATGACGATCAAGCGATTGAGTTCACATTTTGGTATTCGTCAAAATAAAAGCATCTCTATATTAAAAACTCTTTAGTTTAAATAAAACTATAGTGGACAGGGAGGGTCAAAAATCCCACAGGAGTGTTCATTATTCTTTGTGTAATTTCTCGCTTGACACGCGCAAATGAACATTTCTACAAAGGCTTGGTGTCATTTGTGTTACCTCTCGTTTTACACAAGATAAGTTATGCAAAAGTTTGGTATAAGTTGTGATATCTCTCGCATTACACACGCAAAGGAATGAAAAATTTATATAAATGCTTGGTCTCATTTGTGATATCTCTCGTTTTACACACGAAACTTTCTATAAAAAAAAAAAAAAAAAAAAAAAGCTTGGTCTAATTTGTGATATCTCTTGCATTACACACACAAAGGAATGAAAAATTCATTTTTAAAAAAAAGCTTGGTCTCATTTGTGATATCTTTCGCATTACACACGCAAAGGAATGAAAAATTCATAAAAATGCTTGGTCTCATTTGTGATATCTCTCGTTTTACACACGCAAAGGAATGAAAAGTTCTACAAAGGCTTGGTCTCATTTGGTTACTACATAGTTTATTGACAGTTATTTGTATTAAACATGCAAATAAATTAATTTTTTGAAAAGACAGACGGTCTGGCCTGGTTTGGTAAGTACACAATTCCTTGAAAGTTATTCTTTTCTTAACTTGCTATTATTTTATTTTGTTCTTGTGTTTAGTATGGCTAGATAGGGTTTGTTTGTAATGTGAAGAGCGATCGATAATGGATATTTTTATTTTTAAATACAGTCCGCTTTTAGTTTGTCCATATACTGCAAAGTGTAACGAATAAGTCACCATTGAAATTCTATTGATAAGTATTTATAAATATTTAAACTCATCTTTGTAACACAGGTGTTGCACTGCCCATTTAAAAACAAATTATTAGTGGAATAATGACCTATCCAAAAACCTTTTCAAACTTTAATTAATTAATTAAATGCAATTAAAATAATTAAAATAAAATTATTATTTTCCTGGTCATTATTTGCATTTTACTTGAATTCATTGAACCGGCTTCATGCTAGGCATATAAAGATATAGTTTTGATATGGCGTCTTTTCTAGCAGCAGACAGCAAGTTTTTTTTTGACAGGAAACCCTAAACACTGAAAGGCGATAAACATGAAGGTTTTGTAGAAAACGATATCTGGAAAATAACTACAAATCCATCTCTGAAATGCCAGTCATCCTGACTTGAAAAGTAGGATAGCCACTTGACCCAGATAAAAGTAGACGAAGTGCTTTGTCTCATGCGTGACGTAGCTGCCAAAATTTCTGCCCACAATGCAGTGCCAGGTAGGGTTGTATTTCTTGTCGAATTCTTTCTTGATAAAGGCAGCGATGTCTTTCTCGATGTTGTATTTCTCCAGGGCCTGTGTGGCGCAGTCTACAGCATCCTGCTGCATGTCTTCCGCCATGTCTGCATTCTTGATCACAGCTTTGCGGTCAGACATCGTGCTAAGAAAAAGAAATACCAAGAAGAATGGTTAAATAGAAAATTTGAAAGTGGGATTAAAACTTCCTCAAAAACAAAACAATGAATAATATTCACGGCTTAATGGAAACTACTAAAGGGTTTTCAAGGGAACCAGAGGGCAACTGATTATTATGTAGGTATTATTTCTAGTCCTAATGAATCCGGTATGACTTTCATATTTAACAGTTGGCAGCCACACTCGCTGAAAAAATGTTTAATAGCTATTTAAGCAATTAAGTGCATATTAATAATATTATGTAAGATGTGTTTGTATGAAGATACCTTAATATATTTACTGTAGAAAGATAGATAGATAGATGGATGGCGGACAGGCAGACAGATATACAGATAGATAGACAGATGAACATGCAAACAGAAAGATGACAAGCACGCAGTATTTTTTACAGGCTACACACTATTGTAAACTTGACAGCCGTCTGTTACACTATACGGTATAACATAGATGAACATTTTATATAAGTAATTTATTAACTTTAAACAAAGTAGCTATTTGCTATATAAATGATTTTCTTCTCTGTATATTTTTTACACTCATCACTCTGGGGTGAGAGAAGAGAACACTACGCGGACGTATTATTGACTCTCAGTTGCGTTCGTACTTAACACAGTCCCAATGTCTAGTTAGTAATCGGGAATTTTCACAACTGTCACAGTGTCTATGAATTAATTAAAAACGAAAGAAGAAAAATAAATTACATGAATGCCAATTTTGCCATCGTACATACATTGGCCTAACAATAGTTTTATTTGACTGTTTGAGAGTTTTTCTCACATACTGAGATAGTCCGTTCTGATTGCACTGCAATCCATGTGATTTAAAACTGCTTTACTGTAATACTTTTTAGTAGTAAACCTCACGGCTGGATAGAAAGATTGATTGACCGCATAGCAATAATTAGATATTCTAATGAGATCAATTTTAGCATCTTTAGACCGTACAGCGAAGTTGTTTATTTTTAAAAAATACTTTTAAAAAATACAGATTTAGACATTCGAAATATGGTGTGCTCTTCGCGGCTACCAATGATAAACCAAAGACGGTTTGAGCAGATCCCGTACGTTGTCTGACACTTTTGTTTTAATTTTTATTGGATTGACAAAATGCAGAAAATCTTCAGTAAGGACACTTACCTTGTTCAGACTTTTCTCTTTGATATTTTCCTTGTACGCTGAGAAAATTTCAATAATCTGAAGAGGAAACAGAATAAAGTTCTACGACACGATTCTATGCAGTGTTCATGGAGCTGTGACGTTGTCGTGAACCATTCTTGTATCATCCCATAATTCCATGCCTGTGACGTCAACATATGACGCTTCTCGTTGTTTAGTATCTTAGTTGTCACTAATCAGACATAACTAGAAAACAAAACAACTATTAAACTAAAAATGTAAATGTGTTACCAGTGCGGTACACGTTTTCTATTTATTAGTACAGACAAACAGAAACGATGATGCAGAGGAAATGTGTTTCCCTATTTTATTTTATATTAAGGACTGGTTTATTCCATGTTTCATGATGAGTGAGTACTCAATGGAGGACATGGGTTAGGAGACCTTGGGGTTCTTAAGTTTATTAAAAATTTATTTATTTATTTTTGGAGGGGGTGATGTATCTTGATATATTTATACTAGTGTCTACTAGGAAGTTTATGCTAGTTGGTGACGCCATTTTGAGGATGGCGATACGAGTGATGGTGCTAACAAGTAGTAGGCTACATATCACTTATTTCTCGGGGGAGATGGTGGTAAAAAGTAGTACAATTCACCATTTTTTCAGTATGATAGTTCTAACAAATAGTACACATCACCTATTTCTCAGTAGTGATGGTTCATGAGAAGATTATGAACTGCTTTGTCTCCTACCTATACAAACTGTGCGTACGACACTTAGGAACTCTTTCCCTTCCCTCCCCCCCTCCTGTTATATAGTGAGTTAGACAGCCCCAGAGAACTGTCGTCGCCTTCCTGTCCCCCCCCCTAGCGAGAGTGCCATTCATTCTTGCGACCTCCGTTGCTAACACATTAGACGCACATGGCTAACTTTCCAGTCTACATGCCGCCAGTTCGCTTCCGATGATAGTTAAGCGAACAAGTATTCCTTCTCTTTATATCACAACAAAGACACGACGTGCTTAATCGTTTTTACAGTCTTCTCAGTAAGACCTATACGTGAATCTTGAATTGTTACCTTCTATTCCATTGCATATAGCTCAATGTTAACCTTCTATTCCATTGCATATATCTCAATGTTAACCTTCTATTCCATTGCATCTAGCTCAATGTTAACCTTCTATTCCATTGCATCTAGCTCAATGTTAGCCTTCTATTCCATTGCATATAGCTCAAAGTTAAATAACGTTCGATGCACTATGGTCTCATTTCGTACATTTGTATGTCATCCTCCTCACTATAATTTCTCTACTTTTATACCACCCCACTCAGGTCTTGAATACGGTTAAAGAAATGTTGCACAAAAACATATTTAGAAAAGAAATCTGCTTAATTAAAAATTCTAATGAACCAGTTTACAAGTACATGCATGTACTTGGATAAACTTTATCATTCTTCCATAACGAGCCATTGCTGTTTCTCTCTACTATCCTATCATCATAACTAGCCATTGCTGTTTCTCTCTACTATCCTATCATTGTGTCCAAGGGCTGAGTTCATTTTGAGCTCCATGCCACACTGGGTTTGGGAAAGGGGAGCCCCTGAGTGCCTCAATCCCCGTGTGTGCGTAATTCGAATCCTAAGCGTCAAACGTTTTCTGCTAGATTTAATACACATTTCGGACTTATTATTATTCGCTGTTGTTTCTTTAGCATATATTATGTCATTATTTATTTTCTGGACAAGTGTGTTGTACATCCAACTATTTTAATTGCTACAAGTAATCGCTATTCTGGTATCGTAAGGTCAGCGTTTCCTGTCGACTCTCTATTTGTGCGATTACTTACTATTAATTTATTATTCTTCGGTGTGGAATGTAGAAAACGGTGAGTGTCTGCTGGTAACAAGTGCTGGGTGTTATTAGTTGTGCCGCGATATTTTTTCTTTCTACATCAATAAATATATTATCATGGGGTGTGGAATGGTAAGTCAGTGTACAATAGTATCTCTTTCTAGGTGGCACCATATTTATTTCTTGTTTTCTCAATATTTTCTTGGGTTTAAACATGTCATTAAGTCATCAGTATCCACTAGCAGTATCTTTTGTTTTTGGTGTTATCATATGGTGTCACCATTTTTATTTTTTGTTTCATCAATAAATATATTTTTTTGACGGGTTGATATTGTTCGAGCATTAACTGTTGTGCTCGACCAGCATTGAATTACTTACTTGTTCAGTCAGCCAATGCTGTGCTCGACCAGCATTCAATTACTTACTTGTTCAGTCAGCCAATGCTGTGCTTGACCAGCATTGAATTACTTACTTGTTCAGTCAGCCAATGCTGTGCTCGTCCAGCATTCAATTACTTACTTGTTCAGTCAGCCAATGCTGTGCTCGTCCAGCATTCAATTACTTACTTGTTCAACACTGAACTCATATGAAGCTTTAAGTCTTTTTTTGTTGTTTTCATCAGAATCTCTCAGTTTACTAATTTATAAACTGTTACGACCATGGTAGACACGGGAAGTATCTATCTCCACTGTGTAAGTGTTTGATGTATTGAGGCAAAGTATGTTCATCTACATGTAGAATTTCTGGTACAAGAAAGACTGGAAATTGCTACAGTGTTGTTCTGCTTGATGGAACTAATACAGAGAAGGAGCGACAGCTTAGCTTTGAGAGAATAGTGGCTCACCAGTGTTCTACAACATGAAGAAGTGACAGTTGTATTGTGACAATGAACTTGTGACTGTGTTATGGAATTATGGAAGCATGTGAAAGACTATTGCGACAATTGCCTAGACAAGGTTATGTACAAACTATTATCGATATAATATAACTCCATTTCTGTTCTCTTTGATATTTTCCTTGTACGCTGAGAAAATCTCAATAATTTGAAGAGGAAACAGAATAAAGTTCTACGACATGATTCTATGCAGTAATAATAATCTGTTGAATTGTGTGTTAGAATATAAGACTGTACAGAAATTGAAATTATTTGAATGTGGTTCATTGAAATATTGGTGTCAAGTAATGTTTTTATTGTATTTGCTATATGTATATTTGATTGTTGATTTAATAAATTTTTTGACCTTTCAAATATTGATAAACCTATGTTGGCAACATAGTAGGTGGATGGGGGCTTGCTAAATATTTATTAAAGACGGATTTATCTTCTCCTTTAGTCATTGTGTGATGGTAAATGTTTGTCTTTAATGTTGTTGAAGAGAAAAACGTTTACAGCATTCACATATCCGCCAAGTGAGAGAGACGAGTGGTGTCTTTGGAGAATTATATTATTAATAACATAAATTAAGATTCTCATCACTTGTAATTAGTTATGGATGATTAATAATTATAATAATCAATAACTAATATGGCGTAGGTGTCACACTATCCTTTGATTATTTTATAATTAATCAGTCTTAACAATATAACTCTTGTCTCTATCCTTTGATTTTGTTACTATTACCACTATATTGGTTATATTCCAAGATCACAGTTCACAACCGTAGGAGATAAAGAATTATAATTATGATGGTGATTCACATCAGGGGTGGAGAATTGTGACAGTAATTCATATCAGGTTGGAAAATTATAATTATGACAAAGATTCCCATCAGGGACTGGAAAATTATAATTATGATTCACACAGGGGATGGAGAATTATAATAATGACTGTAATTCATATCAGGGCTTGGAAAGTATACTTATAACAATGTTAGGGATCATGTGATATAAGGCTTTAGTGAGGACTAGTGTTACTGATCACATGAGTCTGAATATATAATTATAATAGTGATTCGCGTCAAATGCTTAGAAAATTATAATTATGATAGTAGTTCACATCAGGGGCTTAAGGAATTAAAAATTAATATAGTGATTCACATCAGATGCTTGGAGAATTATAATTACAACAGTGATTCACATCAGGGGTCTAAGAATAATAATTATGACAGTGATTCTCATCAGGGGCTTGAATGATAAAGTGATGATTAATGGTACACAGCAGGGGGGGGTGAGATTTATAATCATGCCAGTACTTCAACAGATGTTTAAGACCTATATAATCAAAGCTGTTGTGGAATTTTGAGCCTTATATTAATGACCATGATATTGAACAGTAGTCACCAAAACAAAGGGAAAAATAAAGGATGTTTGAAATACCGAGGCTCGTGTTATCTGTTTTGGAAAAGCTGTTGTAGTTGTCACTCAATTCCCACTAAACGACGCCATTGTTATTCAGTCCTTAGATAATTTGTCAGTACTACGTATGGATCTGTTGGTTGTTGGTCACGGAGTCTAATATGCATTCACCCTATATGACTCTTCTGTATACTGAAGTTTGGGTAGCTTCCTGTACTTACCTCGTAGTGACAGTTGATGTCGCACTTCGCCGTCCAGTTGTGTATCATCAGACCTGATACTGCCTCTTATTCATTCGGTTAGTTAACCGTGTTGAAAATTCATGTTGATTTTCTAAGTAAACACGAGACGGGTATCAAGATGGCAAAATGATGCCAGGCAAGCCCTGTGGTCCACGGAGCGCCACCCACAATCTCCTGGTCTCTCTTTTTCTCGTTATGGAAACAAAACTACAAATAGTACAGTCTCCATTCTAGCATCCCTTGGCGGCTAGAATACATATGTCTCATTGGCTTAAATTGTGTATCGGAGTATCAACCGAGTAATCAACAGCTGTTGCTAAGCTCTGTGAAGGCTCCACACTTCAATCGCAAGTTCTATTCATGAAACACAATTTACATCCTATCTCAGCGCACATTTTACTTAAGATCCTTTCTATGCTTCGTTGCCCTATTTTTATTCTAACTAGCTAAAGTCTTAAATATTTCAATAATTGTTAATAATACATTCAATTCAC
>CM054177.1:30936063-30963563 GCA_028829895.1 Sinotaia quadrata | reverse complement strand
AGTAATAAAGATTACAATTCAAAGCAGTTAACTGCTTTTCCCTTTGTCGGGAATACAACTGAGATATTATGATTTGTTTCAGTAAGTTAAAATATGAAATAAACAAACTAAATATATTAGATGAGAAACTGACTGATTTTTTAAAAAAATGTATTGATGAAAGATACGTTTCAATAGAAACAATAAAATCTGTCCGCTTACCATTACCAAGGAGCTTCCACAATATCATGAGCCCATTCCATTTATACAGTTGACAGAATTGCTAAGAAACTTTACTTTTATTATATCACAAAGGGACAGAATCCGCTAAGCGTAGAGTTATCCCATTTATAAAGCTGACAGAACTGCTAAGAAACTTTACTTTTATTATATCACACAGGGACACAATCCGCTAAGCGTAGAGTTATCCCATTTATAAAGCTGACAGAACTGCTAAGAAACTTTACTTTTATTATATCACAAAGGGTGGAATTCACGAAGCATAGAGTTGTCCCATTTATACAGTTGACCAAATTGCTAAGAAACTTTTCTGATTGTATCACAAAGGGACAAAATCCTCTAAATGTAGAGTTATCCCATTTTTACACAGCTGACAGAATTGCTAAGAAATTTCATTGTTATTATATCACAAAGGGACGGAATTTACTAAACGCAGAGTGATCCTAATTACAAATTAACAGAATTGCTAAGAAACTTATAAAATTATAGAATACATTAAGCGCAGAGTTATCCCACTTGACAGCTGACAGAATAAGCTAAGAAATTTTACTTTTATTATAGCACAAAGGGGCAGAATCCTCCAAGCATAGAAGTACCCCAATTACACAGTTGATAGAATATGCTAAGATTTTTATTTTTATTATATAACCAAAGAGCAGAATCCACTAAAAGAAGAGTTATCTCATTTACACCGTTGGCAGTATATGCTAAGAAACTTTACTTTTATTATGTAACAATCGTACATAATCCACTAAAAACAGAGTTTAGTAATAGAGAAGTTTAGCAGATGGGTATTATAAAGGGACATAATTTATTTAGCGTAGAATTCAATAACAGAAAGGTCAGCGGATGGTTATCATAAAGGGACAGAATCAACTGTACAAAGTAACAGTAAAATAAAGCAGACAGGTATCACAAAGGGACAAAAATCTCTTCAGGAAATGAAAAGCGAAACAGACGGATATAAACCCAAAACAATAAAGACACATGAACATCCCATCTTCAGCGTTCACCCTGAATCTACAAGGCTGAAATTTTCTGTCAGAGTTCATCGATGTTCGAATCTATATCACTGTGTTCAGAACTCAGTCCCGTCAGAACCGGATCATCTTCTTCATTCACCCCAAAGTCCGACAGAAAGATCACAGGGGGAGACAATTCTAGTTTGCCACTTTCAACTGCTTTGTCCTTAGCCTCACACTCAGCTTCATCTTTAGACCCACTTCCACTGTCCGTGCCAAGAGAAGTGCTGGCTGGAGAGCTGGCACTTTCTGTCATAGTGCTACTTGAAACTTCGGCAAGGAGCGAATCATCCATTGACGGTGATGTGTCCGAGTCTGATACTCTCCCGAGCTGTTGCTGCACCAATCCATCTTGAGACTTGTTCGGCAATGACGACATCATCAAGGGAGATAGGGATGCACTGTTAGATGTTATGGAGGGATTGGTCGGGCTGCATATTGAGAACACCTCACTGCTTGATTCAGGCATTGCATTTGTGTATTGTCTTTCATGGCCTGGTTTCAGACATGTGCAACCGTGCACTGCATATGTTCCTGGAAGATCCTCATTTCTATCTCTGTAAGATATAATTTTTGGTGACTCCAACGCAGGATAAGTGTGCAAAAATGGCACTGGAGATGACTGAGAGATATCATTACCCGTGTATGCAGGGTTTGCATTAGCGTTAGCTTCCATATCGGAAGTGTTCTGATGCAGATTCTCTTGAAAAATCATATGGTTGATGCCGTTAATTTCACTAATTAATTCCAAATGTCTGTTCATTTTAGACTTTGATTTACTGCTTTCATCACTAGAATTGCTTATTAATGAACTTTTTGATTGATCTAAAGCACTCTTCAACGATGTAGAGAATTTAGAGAATCTCCTTTTGGATATTACAGGATATGAGAGATGGAAGGAACCAGTTTTATTTTCGACCTTGCTATTCTGTTCTAGTGGTTCTTTGTAATGTTCTGATATGCTTTTGTGATTTTGCTCTGATATATCCCTAACAGAATCAGATGATGTAAAATTGGATGAGATATCAGCTGGTGTTGTTTGCTTTACCTCATTCTTGTTGTCAGTTTCAGAAAAGAAAGAAATCAGTTCTTGTAGGGGATCAAATTCTTTTGTAGCGTTTGTGGCTGGTTCCTTTGCATTTCCACTTGCTATAACATTTTGCGGTTGATCTATAACAGATATGTTTTTGAAGGCATCATCAGTACTAAAAGAATCCTTATATGGCTGTTTATGGTCACCTGCCGGTGAATTTGCTATGGAATTCTCCCTGCCAAACTCTGATTCAAAAGTACAAGAAAGGTTTAATGAAGCCTCAATGCTATTTTCTGTTTCTTTAGTCTTTGTTTTGGTGTCATAAGGATTATTTTTCCAAGCACTGTCTTGATTTAAAGTGCTGATAGATTCTTTCGAAATGTTTGGCTTGACTGTATCCTTTTTAAATCCATTTGATAAGCGTTTGGTTAAACTTTTTCGTCGTAAATATTTTCCCCTAAGCTTGGGGTATTTCTGTGTTTCTTTTGCCCCAGATTGGGCCTCCTTTATTTCTTCTTCAGTCTCCTTAGTTGTTTTGTCTTGATCAGTGCCGTCAAGAAAAACATATTCCAAATTGTGATCGTTTTTGGACTTTTCGGGACTGGTCGTTTTGCATTCTGATATAGAAGATAAATTATCAAACATATCAGATAAAAGAGTCTTCTTTGATTTGTCTATACTCTGAGCCCGATACCTGGTGGCTGAATAGCGACGGCGGATGCTAGCTAATGTATCATCCTGGTTGCTGTTGGATGAAGCGAATACGATATCATTTTCTGACTTCTGTATTTCACTAAGTGGCTGCTGCTCTGGACAGAGTGGTTCAACCGTTCTTACTGGACACTCAGACTTGACTCCCAGGCAACGTGAGAACATTCCAGGTTCCAAAAATGTATTTCTATTGCGGGCCCTTCTGGATTTTGAGTTGATGCCAGAACTTGGCGATCTGGGTTGCCGCTGTATAGTGTCAGGCTTAGTTGCATTGTCAGCGCTGCTGTTTATAACGGACCCATTTAACTTTTGATCAAAACTGCTTCCACCAAGTTCAACATTCTTATCAGTATATGGCAAAGGAGATGGGTTAGTACTAACTGTTGTTGATTCACATGCTTTGTCTTCAGGCGTCTTTGAAGTTTGATCTTTAAAGTCCTGTGACTGTAGACAATTACTTTTATTATCCTCGGTAATTACTTCTGTTTCATTCGGAGTAGAAGTGGTTTTTTTCCTTTCGTTCCTATTTGAAAATATCATGCTGTCAAAGAATACGGGAACCCTAATTCTTCCAGAAGATAGGCCGTAGGGAATAGGAGTGTCATTAAAAGCACTGGTTGAAATATACTCTGTATTCTTTGTCACGCCTTCTGACAGCTCTTTGTCTTCATAATCCGCCGTGCATATGCGAATCTCTGGAACTCTCTGCTTTCTATCACACCTCACAGTTTCAGTGTTATATTCTCTCCAATTCTTTTTCTCTTTTGTGATCTTTCCAGGCGTCAATTTCATTTCTGTAGATGAATGATTGGATATTGTTTCCGCACTAACTTGCCTAGTCTTGGACATGGGCTCCAAGTTATCTATTTTCATCTCTAATGTCATGTGACTTAAATTGGGCTCAGAAGCTGTCAAACATTCTTTCACTAGAGATGGGCTTCCACTATCAGTGTGAGAATGATTTAGTCGAATTTCAGGGGAACTGACTTCTCGCCGTTTGGCCAAAATTATAGAAAGTTGATTGTCATCAATTTTTTTTAAAGTCACGTGTCTACTCGCAGGTGAAGGACTTCTATTGTGGGTGTCATCCACAAATGACGTAGAAGGATTTCTGTTATCTCTCACGGGTGAACGTGAAGGACTGTAAGTATCCTCTATAAATGAACACGAAGGACTTTTACTTATATCAACAGAGGGTGGATTGAAATCCTTAGAATCTAATCGGAGAGGACTTAGACTTTTGCTCTTTTCTATAGTTGGTGAGCACAAAGGACTTTTGATTTTTTTCTTTTGTGGCATATCATTAGAAGGTGGATTGAAATCCTTAGTGTCTGCTTGGAGAGGACTTAGATCTTTGCTCTTTTCTGTAGCTGATGAGCACAAAGGACTTGTGGCTTTCCTCTTTTGTTGCAAATCATTAGAGAGTGGATTGGCATCCTTAGAGTCTAATTGACAAGGACTTAGACCTTTGCTCTTTTCTGTAGTTGGTGAGCACAAATCACTTGAGATTTTTTTCTTTTGTGGAGAATATAAAGGGCATATTCCCTTACCCTTTCGATCCATAATGACTGGGGATCCATCTTCTTCAGTTTCAGAACTCATCAGCTGTAATGAGGTGCTAGGAATTTTAGCATCACGAGAATGCAAATCTGTTACTGTTAATCCCTTGGCATCAACACTGCAAGGATGCATGTTGCTTTCAGGTGTCGCTTCAGCAGCATCTTTCTGAAGAGGCTTGACGGGTTCTGGTGTGTTGTCCTCTTCCAAACTGCATTTCTGAGCTGCTTCAGACGTAGTTTGGTATATTCGTTGATTATTTATGCACTCGGTTGTTTCAAAGAAATCTAAAGTAATCAGCTGTTCTTTCATCATATCTGTGCAAGTCGTTTTGATTGCCTGCCCAAGGTCAGAACACTTGCCTGTTACCATTTTTTCTAGAGCAGGAACATTTACCATTTCTACCGAATCAGTCGAATCTGTTACATGGGAACCACTTGTGTATGAAGGGATGGAAAACCCTTCACTGGACATGCTATCCTTTACCAGCACTGTAGCATTGCCTTCGCTGGTATCAACATTTGTACTACCATTATTCTGTTTTCTTTTCTTGTCTTTGGACCTGCTGGTCAAACGTGGCTTTGGAGAGTGTTTTGTAAAATCTACTTTTTCATTTTCTTTTCCTTTTACATCACAGAGTGATACAAATTTAGTGTTGCTTTTTTTATATCGCAATTTGGGCCTGATGGTAGCTTTCACTGCATGTGCAGATGAACTGCTTGTGCTCTCAACAGAGGCACAAGAAGATGTCGTCAACTCATCTGAGGATGTTGGTTCTTTCTTTTTAACCACAAGATCTTTCTTTGTCTCGTCTTGATTAACATTAAGCGATGATAATGAGACAATCTCAATGCTAGAGCGACTCTCAATGCCAGAAGAACAGGTGTACGAGGTCTCCGGTGAGTAGAACGGCAGCACTGTAGAACTATACGTTCTTGCTGAGGGTGGAGGGCTCTTTTTCTTCTGTTGCTGTTGCAGCAGCTCCACAATGCCGTCACTTTCCTCTAACTTAGCCTTCCGCTCCTCCTTAAGAGAATTGGGCAATGCTATGCTGCTATTGTCTTTAGAGACCTGGAGTGTGTCATCCCCCGCTCCTTCTAAAGCTCTATCGGCTTGATTACTGTCAGAGCCATGAAGTCTGGGAAGCATGCTGTCCATATGATGTTTATTAACATCTATTTCATTTGTACTTTTCTGAATAAGAGCTGGTGGGGATCGCTTCTTTCGTTTCTTTTTGGAGAACTTGACAGATTCAAAGGGAGGTAACACTCTTACGGCATTTACCAAAGCGCTTGGGTGTGTGGTATGTGGATCCCGGTCATTTTTCTCATATTTGTATGAATTCATTTTCTCGCAAGTGACTGGGAGAAGTTTCAAGTTCTTACCGTTTACTTGCTTTGAATTTGATGTTCTGAGCAGAGAAACTGGCATTGGTGGCATTTCTTCATCGGAGGACACCTCTTTGCTTTCATTCAGTTCCCCATCAACATTGACTTTTAGCTGTGTTGGGTTAATCAAGGAAAGAAAGCTAGTTACATTCGAAGCTTTTTGATGAAGTATTTCCTCAGCTGCTTCCTTCTCTGTTTCTGCCTCCTTCAAGTGATTTCCCGTCAATTTGTGGTAAAAACATAAATAAATAAACGTAAAGGATAAAAAAATGCCAACTTTCGTCATAATGATAATAGTGAGCATTAAAGAATAAAATGGTGGCAAATTTATAATAAGGTTGTCAGTGATTTTCAATACTAAATAAACTAACATTATGAATCAGTATTAAACAGTTATTATTAAGAACACAAAGTGAATATTTACATACGTAGCTTAGACGGAGTACTCAAACAGAAATTTAAAAAATAACAGACAAGGAAAGCAATAATCGGGTACTGCAGGTGAAAACATCTTTCAAAGCTTTCTTAAAGGATGCTAAGTATAAGTTCTAAAGACAGTTCGTTCCAGGTGGATATTAGTGTCATAAGCAGAGCACGATGACCACATGGTGGACAGAGTAAATATGTGCTCGAGGTTAGACAAATATTTGATATTGATCACATCCCCACAGAACACAGATATAGGCAGAAGAGACAATTCGAGTTAATCTGTCAGTCTTTAAATATTATTATGTCAGATTCTTCTTTATACTTATTGTTTAATTTGTTGGCGATGTTGAGAGCAAGATATTGCAGTGCAGCAATCATACACAAAGAATACACTCAAGGACGGCAATAACGTGAAGACAGTGTAACATAAAAACTGTTATACAAAAATAATAATGCAGACGTATAACACAAGAAATTAAATGGTAAAACAAAAACACTAAAGATATGAGACATTTCCACGAAAAAATAATAAGCTTACTTGGTCTATAAGACTCGGAAATGGGACATCAGAGAGCTGGAAATAGATTCATTTATGCACTGTTTAATACTAGTCAATATTTCACAACAATAAAGATAAAACCATTATGTTTAACATGTTTAAGAAAACAAGGAAGAAAAGAAAAACAAGATTTCCTAATTTGCTTTAGTATTCTAATATGATAATGTCCTTTTAAGTAAACTTAGGCATTTCTTAAACAATAAATTTTCTGCTTGAAACTGGACTAAACTATGATTATGATACTACTATAAGAATAAATACTGTAAAATAATTATTATTACCATTAATCATTACTAGTAATACTATTACTATGATTTACAAATACTACTACTAATGATGATGAATAAAAATAGACTAAGCATTTTTCAACATAAAATAACAGTCACTATTTAAAAGTTCTGGAGCCACTGCTCCTCTATCAAAATTCAATAGTTCAAAAGAAAAACAATGTTATTCGACTTGCAAGTCCTTTTCAAGATAGTCACATCAACATTTTCTTATACTAATCTTAAAATGATTCTTCACTGATAATCGTAGACTTAAGTTTAGGGTTTATTTTTTATTTAAGGTTTAATTCTTAATTAAGATTCTAAGCTTTAGTTTTAAGTTTTTGGTTTATGTGCTCTGAGATTCCTACACTAGTTAGTAATTTTCTACTCACATAGTTATTGTCACTTTCTCCTCGTGCTGGGGGGGGGGGGGTGAAGATACACAAAACACTGTCGACGTTGTGGTTCACTCCCTGGAACCCAAAACACAACCGTCCAGCTGCTACGCTTCTCGTTAGGCCTATTTCTCAACTCTTGTTATGTTTCCGCATTACTTCTCATTTTGTTCCTCATTTCTTCTCTTCTCTTAATGTTTCTCATTTCTTCTCTTCTCATTACGTTTCTCATTTCTTCTCTTCTCATTATGTTTCTCATTTCTTCTCTTTACGTTGATTAACGGTCAACCTTGCCGTTATTCTGCGACATGCCATGCATGGTCACAACTGCCCATCTGTAATATCTCCCAGTGCGGTGACACTAAACTTCACTGCCTGGAAAATAGTCGATCACCCGCGGTCTTTGCACAGAGTCTTTCAAGAACCCGAGATGACTGTCCGTACAACTGGTCAATGTTGATCTGTTGACGGCCCTGATGGCGTGCCTTCAAAATACAGTCAGGTAGACATCTGGCACTCTATTGCAGTGTCTAAGAGTTCTCTAGCACTGGCTGCCAGCCAAGCTCATAGAGTCCTTGGTACAAAAAGCAGGGAGAAACTCAGAGGGTCTTTCTCACCCCACTACCAACCTCTACATTCCTGGTGTTTCTCATTCATTTCTGTCTCCGTCATCCCCTTTTATGCGCAAAGTCCTTTTACATCATTTTCACTGAGCAGATTAGAACACACACCCTCCAGCACACAGCACCCCCATCCAGCATTGCACATAGTCAAATTTTCTGACTGTCCACTTTCTATTAGTGTCAGGTATCGAATTCCAAGTTGACACCTAGTGAGTGACATATCAATTTCCGGCTAACTACCTAGTTCAGAGCACAACTGACCCTCAGAGCACATCCTATTTTTATTTTGTTTTTAAAACTAAGTTACCACAGTGACTCATCGCCACCTGGCAAGCATATACTAGTCATAGCAAGAAAGGGTTGTACACACAAACCAACACATTTAACTATAACAAATAAATCTCAACTTTCCAATAACTCAAAATTCTATTTCAACAAATAATTTCACAATAACACTATCTAACTGTAAACTACCAAACTTTATAGTGGTGATTCTTAAAAACAAGTTACACTTCAAAACTCAAAGCCTGTTTTCTTACAGAGAAAATTAGCGTATCAGTGGCCTACCATGTATAACCGTACACTGACACGATTAATGGCTCTGGCAATGCTGACCATAGAGGGGTAAATGCCTGTGTCCTCAAAAGTTAATTATGCTCTCCCATTCACTGGCACAAACATATTTCTTCCTCAGCTAGCATTTCCACACTTAGCTTTCCATTGTTGACAAAATATTTATTTTAGCCCCATTCTATGTTTAAAATAATTTGGCTGTTTCGTTAATCGTTTAGAGTATGATGACACTTAGAGAGAGAAAAAAAATTTAATAATATTTCCTCATACCCATGACAAATACTATTACTGTGATTTACAAATACTACTACTAATGATGATGAATACGACAACAACATTGATGAAGATGATGATGATGAAAGTGGTGGTGATGATGATAAATGATGATGGTGACGATTTATTCATTAGACGAAACTGAATATTTCAGAAAGAACAATGAGATGGATGATACAACAGAAACTTTCCATTACAAGAATGACACCAAATCAGAAACCGCTGTGATTAGAATGACACCCTGACAGAAATATGTGTCAAGAATGACATCAAAACATAAATCTGTGACAAGAATGACACCAAAACACACTTGACGCCCAAAACAGCAATCTGTGTGACAAGAATGATGCCAAAACAGCAATATGTGCGACAAAAATGATGCCAAAAACAGCAATCTTTGTGACAAGAATGACGCCCAAAACAGCAATCTTTGTGACAAGAATGACGCCCAAAACAGCAATTTGTGTGACAAGAATGACGCCAAAAACAGCAATCTGTGTGACAAGAACGACGCCCAAAACTGCAGAGAAGGGCTAGACGCAAAAGAATAAGGCAATGACAGAATTCGTACTTTATTGCTATCTCATATCTTTTGCATTGAAAGTCCCAAGGTATTACACTCCTAAGATATGAGATAGCAATCAAGTACGAATCTGCTCATTAGATCCATGTCCATACAACTATTGTTGTAAAACGTTCTACTAGAAACATAGCAAGGTTCAAATGAACACAACTGCATCGACGACCTTTAATGTTAACACACTGGTAATAGCATCAAAGCTCATTGAGATATAGAACGTCTATTTAGAACCAGACAAGAAACACTAGAGTCGAAGATCAGCATAATAAATTTTAAAATAAAAAGTTTTATTCAGAAATATCGTATACGATGCTTCATAACCGCAGCTCAACGGAGGGGGAAAAAAGACTGGCGATACAGTGAAAATTATGAATGTACACATTTTTTTAAAAGACAGATAATCTTATACTTTGATTAACGTCGAAGCCGCAAAGTTCAGTTAATGATAAGTGTTATTCCTTTACCTCTATGGCAAGATGTTGTCTGAGCTATTAATAACTAAAGAAAAACCAGTATATCAAGATACTGTCTGCGATCTATTGATAACTAAAGAAACTGCATATCAAGATATCTGAGATCTATTAATAAATAAAGAAACTCTAAATTAAGATATTGTTTGAGATCTAATAATAACTAAAGAAACTATGTATCAAGGTATGTTTGAGATCTATTAATAACTAAAGAAACTGTATACCAATATACTATCCGAAGTCTAACAACAAAGGAAACAGTATAACAAGATACTGCCTGAGATTATATAAAGGAAGAAACTGTCCATCAAGATAATGATACGCGGCCAGGTCCTAAAACAAATAAACTGTCAGAAACTCACAAACTATGCCAAGTCATGAAATCACATAGAGAACTAGGTAGTTGAAATCTAAGCTACCAGGGTCTTAAACATGTTTTATGATGATGATTACGATGATAATGATAACCTTTCTTCATTCTGCACTTCTAATCTCTCAGAATCCTTTAAGGATTTAAAGCACTAGCTGCTACTACTAGTACTAAATATGCGGATGCACTTTTCGCCTGATAATCGCAAGTATAATACTAATTCTTGAAGAAAGAAAACAGAAGAGTTGTCTTAATATATATTTTTATAAAACGTATTGTGAACCACTACAATTGCAATATGACAACAATAAAATAATAAAACTAGACAATATATAACATACCCATACACAGAGAAAAAAAGAATATTTTTTAAATGGGGACTCACTGCCCCGAGCCACGATATCCCATAACTTATAATTCCCCCCAAAAGAAAAGTAGAGTTAAAATATAATGATTTTAAACACACGTGTGTATTTGTAATTGAAATCTTTTTCTTTTACTTACATATTTCTTGATTTCCTTTAATTCAAGAAGGATATGTTTCAACTCCAAAAGCTCAGTGGGTACTGTTCAAGAAGAAAATTTGTAATCAAAATTAAAAATCATATATTAATAGCAACATCATGCATTAGAAGACTGGTCAACATGGCTCTTTTATTTACAAGACGTGTGGATTTATTATTTCTGTTCGTAATTTTCACCATTTCTTCTGGCCACTTTTGGGCTGTTGAGGAAGGGAGTCAGGTAATTTTAATTTTATTTTTTTAATGTTAACTACTGCTTGTTGTCATTGAGATGTGAGTTTTAGTTTGTTCTAATGTACTTGTGCTAGATATTGTATTATTGCGTTGTGTATTGTTTCCTGCTGTTTTGGGAGGGCAAAGGAAGATGTCTGCGATCTGCCCTGAGTGCAACGTGTTGTGTGTTTCTGTGGTTTGGGCAAAGTCTTAAGAAGAGTTGTGCTGTGTGTTTCTGTGGTTTGGGCAAAGTCTTAAGAAGAGTTGTGTTGTGTGTTTCTGTGGTTTGGGCAAAGTCTTAAGAAGAGTTGTGCTGTGTTGTCCCCTCAGCAGTGAGTGCAAGTTTTGCCTATAGTTTAGTTTCTGGATCAGGGCTGTTGAGTTACGTAGTAGTCCGTTGTTACAATTGTGCATTGTAATCTGTGGCTTTGAGGTCCTTTTTTGTATGTACATGTAATGTGTATTGTGATGTAAGTTATATCACTATTAGCAACAGATGGACTCAGACACACTCTACTACTACGTTTACTCAATTCTGTCACAAAACATGTATACAATGCAGAAAAGAGAATACATTACAATATTTGTAATGTCCAAAGTCACGAACCATACTACACTCAAAACCAAAATAGTAACAGACAAATGCCGTTCATTGCAGAAACACTACTATACCCACCAAGGCAATACAAAATAGATGCTCAAAGCACTCACACACATCCTAGTGTGACACAAACATGTTAGACAAAATATAACAAACCCATATACAGTGTCACGCTGGAGCCACCTAGTTAATGGTTATGATTATTATTATTAATTAATCGTCCATAATTAATTACAGTTGAAGAGAATCTTAATATACGTTATTAATAATTCTCCAGAAGACACTACTCGTCTCTCTTACTATATTCAATTATTAATCTCCATTTAAAATGGTGCTGAATTGATTATTCGTATGTCTTAAAACCGACATAAAATATTTTTTGTCTTATGAATAGTTATTCGTTTCATATTGTGGTGGAAGGTTCACCAGAAATGTTTTAAAATTTACTCCTAATAAAGCAGATGTTAACTGATGGTTAACATCTTAAAAAGGTGTGTGTGTGTGTGGGGGGGGGGTGGTGGAGTAAATTTACCAGTCCTTATTTATAAACTTAATTGTTATAAATTTGTTAAATGTCAATGTGATATGACCTTCAGGTACTGTATGTGATGATATTTTTGTAAGTACCAGAGTTAAAATAACAACTCAGTTAAAGAATTTACTAAAATTTTCTGATGCAATCCAAACCAGCTTCGAGCAGATGAGTAGTTTTATTGACTAATAGTCTCATACTTGCTCATGACAATTTCTTCCAATGGGGATAGACTGAAACTCACTTTGTTGATGTAACTCAAGTCCGGTCACAAAAGGCGATCGTAACAATGGACGTGGAATTGGTTATGAATGATTAATGATAATAATAATAATAATGATAACCAGGAACAAAGGGGAGCATGTCGTACAGTGTTATGTCAAAAACTAAGAGAGACAACGATGTGCAGTCAATGTAACAATAACACCAATAAGAGATCAATTATTTTGTGTTATCAATGTAATAACAAAACCCAAAGGAGACCCCGATATGCAGTCAATGTAGCAATAATAGTTAAAAGAGATCAATTATCTGTTGTCAATGTAATACTAAGATCCCAAAGTAACGCTAACAACCAAGAGGCAAGAGGAATCCAGCAACAAACCTGAATCTGACAGGTTCTGTTTGATGTAGTCATCTCGTCCGCGGTTCGTGATGGACGAGAGGAAGAGGTCTGAGGCATTGGTAGAGGTGGGTGTTAATTCAGGGCTGTTAATAATGTTGCAGTGCGACAGTGATTCCAACGGCTTAGTCAGGAGCATTCTAAGAAAAATAAAACAAGGAAAATAAGAATGGAAGTGAACCGATATAGTTTTCTGTTCCTCACCTTTCGGTATGTTCGTGTGTGTTTGGGTTTGTGTCTCAGGGGGGGAGGGGGAGGCCGAGAGAAAGAGACAACGAGAAAGAGAGAGAATGTCCTGAAGCCTACAATTCCACCAATAAAGTATGCACAATTACAATTAAAGTACACACAACCTCAAGCAGAATGTTTACATTATGATAGCTTAACGGCCAACAGAAATACATAAGAAGTGCATACACAGCGGAAGTAGACACTAGGCAAATCAAAGCAACAGACTTTCACTACAAAAAAATATGCATACCACTCACCCTAGAAAACAAACCTGCACAATACGCACAAACTAAAAAAAAGAATTGAGCGCGGTGGTGGTGGTGACAAAGAAAGAACTGAACGTACATTGAACTACAAAACGGGGAGGTAGGGGTGGAACTGACATGCACGCGCTAATCACAACAGCAATAATAGCATTACTAATAGCATCACAAATAGACTATATACTAAACATTTATGCGACCACAAACAATAAAATACAAACATTGCAAACAACGCAAAAACTAAGCATTACACTTAGCTCTTGGCGCTCTTCCTTCAATACACATGAAAGATAAATGCACGCATTCACATAACACATACTCTAAGAACAGAGAAACAAGCACCCAAACAAAGGGTAAACAGAGAAATATGTGTAGAACACCAATACAATAGAAATTTAAAAATAAAACTGGAACATTAAAAGGTACTAAATGAAAACTCGAAGGAAGGGGGAAAAGGAAAGGGAAAGGG
The DNA here is from genome assembly GCA_028829895.1 of Sinotaia quadrata. NCBI lineage: Eukaryota > Metazoa > Mollusca > Gastropoda > Architaenioglossa > Viviparidae > Sinotaia > Sinotaia quadrata. Next base: position 30,949,637 of record CM054177.1, on the reverse strand, counting down.
AGATCGACAGACATATATTTACCATCAGCACAATTCATAAAGTGACTGAGACATATATTTACCATCAGCACAATTCATAAAGTGGCTGAGACATATATTTACCATCAGCACAATTCATAAAGTGGCTGAGACATATATTTACCATCAGCACAATTCATAAAATGACTGAGACATATATTTACCATCAGCACAATTCATAAAGTGGCTGAGACATATATTTACCATTAGCACAATTCAGAAAGTGGCTGAGACATATATTTACCATCAGCATAATTCATAAAGTGACCGAGACAAAAAATTACAACTAACAGAGATAAACATGGGTTTCCCACCAGGAAACCCATCCACTCCTTGGGTATTACATACAGGTATTACACAACTACTAAGTACAAAATCTCAATACAAATACCATAGATCGCCCTAAAATATTATCACACATATTACACACACACACACACACACACACACACACACACACACACACACACACACACACACACACACACACTTCAGCACGTCTTTAGCTTAGCGTCCTAATAGCTGGAATTGGTAGTTGGGCTTTTACTAAATATAAGCACTTCCAATTTTGTTATTTTTGAAAGTGATTTGTTAGTAAAAATAAAATTGGAATTGAGCTTGTCTTGTAATACTGGCATGCATAGCGTGAAAACAGCGGGGCATAACTAGCGGCCAAGAGTGCAGTCGTTGTTTTCAAGACGAATGGGCAAATGTACAGAGAAAAAAAAATGACTCGAGGATTTAGAGACAGGAAAATATTTTCTTTTTAAATAATATGGTCGCAGATAACATGTTTTTCCGTACTTTTAAAATCATGCGTACGCGGTCAAAGTTAAGAAGTTCTTTATTCAGGTTTTCTCTGTCCTAGTCGGAATTAAGTTACATTTGTATCTAAGACAAGGTCAAAGTTAAGAAGTACTTTATTCAGGTTTCCTCTGTCCTAGACGGAATTAAGTTACACTTGTATCTAAGACAAGGTCAAAGTTAAGAAGTACTTTATTCAGGTTTCCTCTGTCCTAGACGGAATTAAGTTACACTTGTATCTAAGACAAGGTCGGTCAAAGTTAAGAAGTTCTTCATTCTGGGTTTTTTACTGCCCTAATCGGAAGAACTTAAACTCATATCTGAAACAAGCAGTTTGATTTCAGGTACTGACTAACCACTAACACCAATAACACTACTATCTCTACAAAAGTGTCAAAAAGAAACTTTTTAGATGTATATATATAGAGAGAGTGCTCGTGACGTATTAACGTAAAATGTCACAAAAATTACGTATAATAATTTCGCGTCTTTCCATGCAGAAACGAATGTGACTTGTCTAAATTGTGTCATTACCTTTGCTTTGCTTGGGCTTCCAGGCTGTTCTTGGCGTCTGGATACTCCGAAAGAGCCTAGAAACATAAGAAGCAGTGTCATTTCGATGTATTATGACGTGACAATGATTGCCATTTTCATTAAATGATGACGTGATGATGAACGTTGCTTCGTTGTACGATGGCGTGACAAGCGTTTCACTTTATGGTGATGTGTCATTTTCATTACACGATGATTACTAATATCGATTCGCTCCATGATGGGACAAGCGATGTTATTTTCATTACACAATGATTACATTATCAATGTCGATTTACTATATTATGTGGCAAGCGATGTCATTATGCTCTATGGTGATAGGACAAGAAATATCGCTTTATTGTTTGATGATGCGACAATATCGTTTAACTTTATAATAATAATGCCAAATAATTTCAATGATGATATTTCAAGCAATGAAAGTCATATTACTCTATGATAACATAAAAAATGTCTTCTCTCTGTACGATCACGTGACTAGCAATGATACAATGTATACTAACTCCAAACGTTAACAAAATTATATATATTCTAATCTTAAGAACGTGCAGTACGATCACGTGACTAGTAATGATACAATGTATACTAACTCCAAACGTTAATAAAATTATATATATTCTAATCTTAAGAACGTGCAGTATCATGCTGATCAAAAATCATCTTGATAACACCCAATTTCCTAAAGACAGAATATAAACACAGGACCATATTTTATTTTTATGGTCACAGCATGAGTTTGAAGCGGACTTAAATCTGAAAACCGAAACATTTTTTGTACACTGCAAATTTTTAATTGGAAATAAAACGAAAACTGCAGCAAATTTAGTCTAGATTTAGTCTAAATCAGAAAATCAACAATAAAATTCAAGTCTCTATTTCTCTGAACGAATTGTAAGGTGGAATAAAATAATGTGACTGATGCCAATGAAATAATTCTGAGAAGCTGGGAGCAAACTGCGACTAGTGGCTAATAAAATAATTCTCGCAAGAGAGTACACTATATTTGATAGCTAATGAAATATTTATGGAAGAGAGTAAAGTACACTATATTTGATAGCTAATGAAATATTTATGGAAGAGAGTAAAGTACACTATATTTGATAGCTAATGAAATATTTATGGAAGAGAGTAAAGTACACTATATTTGATAGCTAATGAAATATTTATGGAAGAGAGTAAAAGTACACTATATTTGATAGCTAATGAAATATTTATGGAAGAGAGTAAAGTACACTATATTTGATAGCTAATGAAATATTTATGGAAGAGAGTAAAGTACACTATATTTGATAGCCAAATAAATAATTATGAAAGAGAGTAAAGTACACTATATTTGATAGCCATTGAAATAATTCTCGCAAGAGAGTAAAGTACACTGTATTTGATAGCCAAATAAATAATTATGAAAGAGAGTAAAGTACACTATATTTGATAGCCAATGAAATATTTATGGAAGAGAGTAAAGTACACTATATTTGATAGCTAATGAAATATTTATGGAAGAGAGTAATGTACACTATATTTGATAGCTAATGAAATATTTATGGAAGAGAGTAAAGTACACTGTATTTGATAGCTAATGAAATAATTTTCGAAAGAGGATCAAGCGCTCTGTATTTGACAGCCAATGAAATAATTCCGGCAAGTTTGCACGAGTGTAATGTGCACTGTATTTGATGGCAAATAAAATAATGTTAATAAAAGTAACTCACTTCCATGAGATCCTGTCTGGAAAGACAGAGCAGTTCAGAGTAGCCAACTGATCGAACATCTGCAGTGCGCCTATAAAACATAAAAATCAAAATGTTTTGATTTTTAATAAAATTAGACAGATGTCCCTAGCCTTTACCAAAAGAAAATGATCACGAAATTAAAGTGAAACGAAATATGAATTTAAAAAAAAACAAGAAACAAAACGTCTCTTTTATTAATTTTATTAATTTACCATTCGACTTTACAAGAGGAATGGGATTTTAAACAGCTGAAGTAAAAAGAGACATTGCACTCCATTTACAAGCATACTCAAATGTGTTGAAGAAATTATCGGTCTGAACACATCGTCTGTATAGGCTTTATAACTGGTTGCGTGTCTGTGTATATTTGTGTCTTAAACTACATGAGTTTGAGGGTATTTTTTCTGTCTTTACTGTACGTGTGTGTGTGTGTGTGTGTGTGTGTGTGTGCGCGCGCGTGTGTGTGTGTGTGTGTGTGTGTGTGCGTGCGTGTGTGTGTGTGCATGTGTCATTGCTTGTGTAGAAGTAGTTGTGTGTACATGTAAGAATCTATCACGAAAGAAATTTGTAAGAGTAGTAAGTGAAGTGAGGATGTTTATTTCTAATGAATATAATCAAATAAAACCAACATGAACATTTTATTTATTTATTTTTTTGCCACAAGAGAGTCTCACTTTCGCACAGAGATGACGGGAGTATGAGTGAGTGCATGTGTGTAGGTTAGTACACTGAGAGCTGAGCATATCAATGTGCTTTGCAACCAGAACAGCTGATAATCCAAATCAAATACGCAAATCGAAATTCCTCGTGCAAACACAAACAAATCTGAATCTCTGTAGCTTGCACTGCTGTCACAGTATTCTAAAGTTATGTGTTTGTCACAATAACGCCATTTATTCCCGTTACTGTGATGCAATTTATTAGGAGTGGTTATGCAATTTATTAAACGTGACTAATTTATTTTAATGAGATGTAGGCTATATGATCAAATAAAATAAAACTATGCAACCTCAGACATTGAAATAAATTTATGAAGGTAAAATTGTACACAAAATGTACTTGTTTAACTAAAATCTACTATCCGAACATAATTATTATTAATCTGAATATGCTCCTACTTTCATTAGTTCGGATTACCGCGGTCTATCTATCTATCTATCTATCTATCTATCCCTTAGTCTTGTCGACCGTTGGGGCACTACCGATGACCTGACAACCAGTTTCCTCCATTTCATTCTGTTTTCTGCTAATCTTACTCTATTGTTCAGTTTCACTCCTGTAAACTCTTGAGATGTTATCCTCCCATCTTTTCCTCTGTCTTCCTTTCTTTCGCCCTCCTTGCACAGTACTTTGCATGATTGTCTTGGCAAGCCCTGTTGATCGTGTGACATGCCCATACCATTTCATTTTGTGTTTTTTCACAATGGTCAATAGATCTTCATAGGGCCCAATGGCTTGCCTAATTCTGTTTTCCATTTCCTCATTCGCGACATGATCTCTATACGAAATGCCAAGCAACCTTCGAAAGCATCTCATTTCAATAGCTTGTATCCTCCTTTCGAGATCCACTATGAGGGTTCATGACTCTCAGGCATATAAAAACACAGATACAACCAAGGAGCGCATCAATCTGATCTTTGAGCTGACTGAGATGTTCTGTCTTTCCGAACTGTCTTCAGCCTTGCCATTGCTGTTAGTGTCAACGCAATATGAAATGAGGAGGAGCTAGCTCTTTTGGTAGCAAAGCTGGACAGGATAGCTACTGCTTTTGGTATGGAAATCAGTGCAGAGAAGACCAAATTGATGACCAACAACACCAGTGGCATTGGCAATGACATCATGATTGGTGATGAGAAACTGGAAATAGTTAATAAATTCAAGTACTTAGGAGCCATCGTGACAGATGAGTGATCAAAACCAGAAATATTGTCCAGAATTGCGCTGACAATATTATGTATTAAATATAGTTTGGTCTCATGATGACTTCATTAATGTTGAAAGGATTATGGAGGTTAACAGAAAGGTGAAGTGGCGGACGGGGGGGGGGAGGGAGGGGAGCCGTACTTACTTATTTTGTCCATCGTCCAGCTTCAGCAAAGAGATTTCACCAAAATAGTTACCACGCGTCATAATGGCGATCTGCTTCGCCTCGCCGCTCACTTTGTCAGGTAACAAGATCTGCAGGACGAAATTGGAGACAAGGACACACGGAAATGGTTTAGTCTGGTAAAGATTTCATTGTCATTCGTGAGAGGTCCATCCACATTCACACACACACGCGCACGCACACACACACACACACACACACACACACACACACACACACACACACACACACACACACACACACACACACAAACACCACGCGCACACTAAATTATAGGTGCTGTAGAAATTTCATGATTGTTGATGATGCAGAAATTGCTGTTGTTCCGGTTTATAGAGGGATGTTCGATGAACATCTAAAACTCAAGCCTTAAGAGTTGATTGAGAGCTCGGCTGTCCATAGTGTTTATAGTTAGGTAATAAAGCTTACGCAATGACCGTTTTGGAATTAAAGTAGATAGGTGTCAAAATGGACGCAACACCATTCATACCGAAACAAAATAGATACTAGACTGTCTATTACTAGTCATTATTCTTCTGTTTTATATTCTAACAGAGGCCCTTAATTGGATATAGGATCGATCTTCTTATCAAGTAATCAGGTTGTAAAAATGGACTACTAGTACGCAGGATTCTCAGTCTGATTATTGCATGCTTTAATGGTCTACGTATTGTCTTTCAAATATACCTAACGCAACTAGGGGTAATAAATGCTTATACATTTTCTCTGCGTACATTTACACACACACGCATACACACTGATAACATTACAAATAGGATATTTTAAACTTGTATATACTAAACAAATACTTGATATATCTAAACAAACAAAACTTTTCTACACTCGTATATATCAACAAATATTTATGAATATGTATATGTTTCTGACGATATATTTCTACAAACAAGATTTTTTTTACACTCTTATAACTAAACAAATACTTCTGATGATATAGCTCTACAAACAACAAAATTTCGACACTCGTATGTATCAAACAAATACTGATGATGACTGATCTCTACAAACAACACAATTTCTACACTCGTATATATCAAACAAATACTGATGATGACTGATCTCTACAAACAACACAATTTCTACACTCGTATATATCAAACAAATACTGATGATGACTGATCTCTACAAACAACACAATTTCTACACTCGTATATATCAAACAAATACTGATGATGACTGATCTCTACAAACAACACAATTTCTACACTCGTATATATCAAACAAATACTGATGATGACTGATCTCTACAAACAACACAATTTCTACACTCGTATATATCAAACAAATACTGATGATGACTGATCTCTACAAACAAGACTTTTCACCACTCGTATATATCAAACGATTTAATGTTAACATTTGCATATTCCTTCAAGTTGCCAGTTAAAAAAATATTTTAATTAAAAAATTTCCTTGATCGCAACCCATCAACGCATCTTGAAAGTGTCTGCTTAAATAAATAAATAAAATAAAAGAAGCAATTCTATTTCTCAGCTGGTCATCGCTACCCTACAAGTCATCGGTGAATTGCAAAAAATCAAAGAACACCTTACTTAAATCACTTTAGTTTAAAAGTATGTAGTTTTCTTTTGATTCCCTTAAATATTAATACTGAAATGTTCTAACATACCTCCACAATTCCTTGATAAATTATGTACATTTCTTGACCTGTAACAGAGTTAGTAGATTAGTAGAGAATTCAGAAGGGCTGTATTTTACACATAAATCGGTCTCTCTTTGCAAACACGGGTAAGCACAAATGAATACAAATAAAATGAAATGTGCCTTATACGATTAAGGATAAGGCAGTTTACAAATGAATACAAATAAAATTAAATGTGCCTTATACGATTAAGGATAAGGCAGTTTGCAAGTGAAATGCTTAATGAAACAGATTATCTCTCAAAGAACAAGTAAACATATTTATTTATTTAATAATTTTAGCGACGGTCTCCTCAGGCAAATAAAATAATAATAATTTTATAATTTCAGATATGTCGGAAATTTATACATCTGGTTAAATTCAAATGGTATACACATGATAAAACTGCCCATATAAATCTGGTTAAATTCAAATGGTATACACGTGATAAAACTGCCCATATAAATCTTGAAATTTTATCGTGTGTGTTCACAAGAATACTGAATATTCTGTGGAAAATAACGTATAAAAATTCATTCAGTTCTGTTGAGTATAAATATTGTGTTTTATTTAGTACTAAAGAAACTTAGAAATACACTCTCAATAAGTTATAGACAGACAACTAAACGAAACAATGACCTGCTAATAAAATGAAATTGGGCAAGTTATCAAATGAACCATACAGGTTGCCAAGTGAAGATAAGTCAATCTGTCAAATGAACCAGACAGGCTATCAAATAAATCATACAAATTCCAAAGTGAAGATGACTCCATTCTATCAAACGAACAAGACAGACAATCAAATGAATTGTCAAGCTATCAAACGAACCAGAAAGGCTATCGAATGAACTTGTCAGTCGATCACACGAACAGACAGGCTAACAAACAAACTTACGTCAGGATATCAAACGAACCAGACAGACTATCAAATGAACTTGTCAATCTATCAAACGAACCAGACAGACTATCAAATGAACTTGTCAGGATATCAAACGAACCAGACAGACTATCAAATGAACTTGTCAGTCTATCAAACGAACCAAACAGACTATCAAATGAACTTGTCAGTCTATCAAACGAACCAGACAGACTGTCAAATGAACTTAAGTCAGGCTAACAAACGAACCAGTCAGGCTATCAAATGAACTACAAATAGATGGACAGGAAAACACAGGGATGAACAGGAGAACATTAGCAGAACACAGGAATTAAAAAAATAACGAATACAGGGATGGACAATGGAATACTCAAAGAACAAAGTGATATTCAGAAGAAAATCAAAAGAAAACAGGGCTGGACAGGAGAACACCAAAACGAACACAATGATGGACAGTAGAACTCCCAAAGATCACATGAATAGATAGGAGATACAGAGATGGATAGGAGAACACCAAAAGGAAATCAGGGATAGTCAGAACTTGAAAAGAATTCATGAATAGACAGGAAAATACCCAAAGAATATATGTGTAATTAGGATAACACTAAAAGGATAGAGGGATGAACAGGTAATCACCAAAAGAGCATAGGAATTGACATAAGAACATCAAAAGGACACATGATTCACAGGAGAACAGCGAAAGAACACAGGGATGGATGGGAAAACACCAAACGAAAACAGGGATGTTAGGAGAACATCGGTAGAACACAAGGATAGTGGAGAGAACATTAAAAGAACACAGTTCCTTGGATAGAACAACAAAAGAAGACAGGGATGATCATGACATCAAAAGAAGACAGAGGAATGGGCAGAACGTGAATTTAGTGAAAGGTTTAGAAATAAATCCAGAGAAGAATTTATATTTACAAATATATAACTGGTTCAGAATGTTGTCAGATTTATAACATTTATAGCCTGAGAGGAATATATATACAATTTATTGTAAATGCAAAGAGAGCCGAACAGAACAAAAAGCAAGGTGATCCATGTTGGGACAGTCGAACTAGAAAAAGGGGCAAAAGTATTGGATATCAATGACATTGACACGGTGCTACTGAGTGTAAACTTGCAAGCAAACGAGAGGCCTACAGCTTGACACTCAGATACGATTTACAAAAATTGTTTAGAACGATAACAACACTTACCAGCTTCTCTGATACAACAAGAAAAAAGAAACAGAAAACTGCGAGAACTACAGTGTAGATTGAATTAATTCCCGTTTTTACTAATTTACAGATTTTTGCGAAAACAGTACTCACCAACTTCCCCAATACGGCAAATGTATTCGCCTGGTGAATAGATTGATGAGCGAAGTTTAAGGACCAATTCACGCAGCAAACCTTCATCGCATTGCTCGAAGAGACGTACCTGTCCAGAAAAGGTAACACTGTTCACCACACATTGTTGGCAAATTTATCTCTGTCCACATATAGCTTATAATATTCATCTGTGTCCATAAATTGTTGCTAAATTTGTTGTTGTCCAAGAATAGTTTACACTTTACAGTATTCATTAAGTGTCCACTAATTGTTTAGCAAATTAACTTTTGTCAGATATAGTTTATAATATTCATTTGTCCACAAATAGTTGTTAAAACGCATCTGTGTTCATAAATAGTTTATAATATACATTCTGTGTTCATAAATAGTTAATAATATACATTCTGTGTTCACAAATACTTGTAGCTGGCAAAATTCATGTTTGAAATATTTTCAGTCTAAACATACACTCGTTTGAAAAATTAATTTATTTCTCCACATATTCATCAAAATTCATTGGTGTTTTCAAAATTTGTAGGTACAATTCATCTGATGGGAAATAATTTGTAAACTTCATTCGTTTTCTGAAAACAATTCACAATATTTGTCTGACAAGGAATAATTTTTTAAAATAATGTGTTTTTAGAATTATTTTGAAAATTCAGTTGTGTCTAATAATAATTTGGTAAAATCAGTTGTGTCAAATACTAGTTGATAAAATCAGTTGTGTCAAATACTAGTTGATAAAATCAGTTGTGTCTAATAATACTAAAATCAGTTGTCTAATAATAGTGGTAAATTCAATTATGTCACATAATAGTGGGTAAAATCAGTTATGTCACATAATAGTTATTAAAATCATTTATGCCACAAAATTGTGGGTAAAATCATTTATGTCACAAAATAGTGGGTAAAATCAGTTATGTCACATAATAGTTATTAAAATCAGTTATGTCACACAGTAGTTATTAAAATCATTTATGTCACAAAATAGTGGGTAAAAGTTCATTAACACGTCACGTGGACTTATGTAGTAAGTTCTCGAACACGTCACTGTGGACTTAATGTAGTAAGTTCGTTCACACGTAACTATGAACTTAATGCAATAAGTTCATTAACACCTCATTAATATGGACTTGTGCAGAAAGCTCATTAATGTCACCGTGGACTTATGGGTACGTTCTTGAACACGTCAATATGGACTAGTGTAGCAAGTTCATTAATATGTCAGTGTGGACTTAATTAAGTTCATTAACACGTCATTGTGGACTTTTTTAGTAAGTTCTTGAACACGTCACTTTGGACTTGTGTAATAAGTTCATTAACACGTCGCTGTGGACTTAATGTAGTAAGTTCATTAACACATCACTGTGGGATTAATGTAGGAAGCTCATTAACATGTCACTGTAGACCTTTGATATAAATTCATTAACACGTCACTTTGGACTTAATGCATTAGTTCATTAACACGTCACTGTGAACTAAATGTAGTAAGGTCATGAACACATTACTATGGACTTGTGTAGTTAAATTCATTAATATGTCACTGAGGAGAATACAGTAAGTTCATTAATACGTCACTGTGGACTTTTGTAGTAAAAGATCATTAACAAGCAAATTACCTTCTTGAGTGCTTTCAAGTGGGCATGAATGGCGACTTCAGACCGCAGTCGAGTAGGCAGGAGGTGAAGTACCTTGTGCTCATCGATTGCTTTCGTTCTGAAAAAAAAAAAAAAGAAATTCACTACTTGCACTTTGTAAGTTCATCTGTTCTGGTCACTTGATAACAGCTCAACAACTCAGTGTGTGTGTGTGTGCGTGCGTGTGTGTGCGTGCGTGTGTGTGCGTGCGTGCGTGTGCGTACGTGCGTTGTGTGTGTGTGTGTGTGTGTGCGTACGTGCGTTGTGTGTGTGTGTGTATGTGTGTGTGTGTGCGTACGTGCGTTGTGTGTGTGTGTGCGTGCGTGTGTGTGTGTGTGTGTGTGTGCGTGTGCGTACGTGCGTTGTGTGTGTGTGTGTGTGTGTGTGTGTGTGTGTGTGTGTGTGTGTGTGTGTGTGTGTGTGTGTGTGTGTACTAGTTCTGTTAAATGAGCTTTGCGAGCACGAATACTAACTCTACTTTATTAAGGCCATAAATGCTGAATTTTATGAGCCACGTCTCTGCTCGTTCACAGGTGTAGCCTTGGCGTATTAACTTAGCGCAATTGTCGAAGTAAAAACTACATACAGTGTGCTCCCAAAACAAAAGGAACACTAGCTCTATTAGAGTTAATTCATCAACTCATTCATAATCACCACTCAACAATTTTTCCTTCCTTTCATCATCTTTCAACTCTCTCAGCAGTTCTAGAAATGATTTTGTGTCTGTATTGAAGATAAGGAGTCAGTTAGTATCAGTATCTTTTATTTAAGGGTGGGTAAAGGTGGGATTCCGTTCAGTTGTTTTTTTAAAAACTGTATATCAGTTCAGCTGTTAGTATTAAATGAGCATGGTGTAATTTGAAAGTGTATGTTTCTTGGTAGTAGTGAATGGCTGCTCCAATTCCATGAGAAGTTTTAATCTGTATAAATTTTTAGATGATCTGGATAATTTTGTAATGTGTTTTTTCATGTTGTGTGTTGGAGTATTTTGGATTTCTTTTATCATCAGTGTAAGGTCTACTTGTGGGAGTGACATGGTCCATGGTCCATGGCTGCTCCAATTCCATGAGAAGTTTTAATGTATAAATTTTTAGATGATCTGGATAATTTTGTAATGTGTTTTTTCATGTTGTTGTGTGTTGGAGTATTTTGGATTTCTTTTATCATCAGTGTAAGGTCTACTTGTGGGAGTGACATGGTCCATGGCTGCTCCAATTCCATGAGAAGTTTTAATCTGTATAAATTTTTAGATGATCTGGATAATTTTGTAATGTGTTTTTTCATGTTGTTGTGTATTGGAGTATTTTGGATTTCTTTTATCATCAGTGTAAGGTCTACTTGTGGGAGTGACATGGTCCATGGTGGGAGGGGCGATCGTGTAAGAGGGTCCTGTTTCGAGAAGTTTAATCTTGTGTCTTTTAATTTTTCTCGTAAGTTGGTTGGAGTGGGTGGGGTAGTCTGTCACTTGTCCATTTGTATGTTTTATTTTTCTGACCATTTTGCTTGGGTAAGGTGGTCTTATGTCCCGTTTTGTGATTTCTGAATGTGTTTATAGGTAATGTGTGACCATGTTGCATTCTATTTTATCCATAATTTTAATGCTTGATTGTTCTATTAGGTTTAAATGTCCTGTTTGTTTATAGAGTTCTTTTATTTTATTATTTATTATTATGGAAAAACATGGGGAGCTGACACACATACAGTACAAATGGCAACCAAAACTCTAATATTACTGTTCCGTGTGCACTCTAACTTTGACTAGTTCTACTCACTAGCCTTACCTGTTCCGTGTGTACTCTAGCCTTTGACTAGTTCTACTCACTAGCCTTACCTGTTCCATGTGTACTCTAGATCTGACTAGTTATACTAGAGTGACCAGACTTACCTGTTCCGTGTGTATTTTAGCTTTGACTAGTTCTACTCACTAGCCTTACCTGTCCCGTGTGTATTTTAGCTTTGACTAGTTCTACTCACTAGCCTTACCTCTTCCATGTGTACTCTGACCAGCGTTTAATTTGGTCCTGTAGAATTTCCGGCACCTTGTAAAGTTCCAAGTAAAGCTTGATTTTGTCCATCCTGCCACAAGTAAAAATGATTCGTGTCAGATTAAAATAAATAAAGTAGGCCTAAGATTGTATTTTTGCACATGGTACACAAAGTATGTGTGTGTGTGTGTGTATTTGTGTGTGTATAAGTGTATGCGTGTGCATATTGTATGTGTGCGCGTGGATATATGTGGATATGTATTTATGGGATAATTTGTGAGAGATCTGTAGTAAAGAAAATTCCTGATGGTCCTTATGAGATAACATGGTCAGTAAATTTAAGAGAGACATTGTTAGTCATCATGAGATAACGTGGTCAGCAATATAAACAGTTTGAAGAGACAATGTCAGTCTTTACGGGTTAATGGTCAGCAAATTTAAGCATTTTGAAGAGACATTGGCAGTCTTTACGGGTTAATGGTCAGCAAATTTAAGCAGTTTGGAGAGATATTGGCAGTGTTTATGAGATAACATGGTCAGCGAAAGTTAAGTAGTTAAGAGAGACTTGCCTCTTTGACATATATTAGTTTCTTCTGAAGTAAGCCGTCAGAGGCGATGGACCTAGTTACCACTTCTTTTAATAAACTTCAAACCACAATTACTTTTTAATTTCTATCGACTTTAGGTCGCTTGTTATCGAACGACCCAGAAATCAACACCCTTGTCAAACCTGCTTTGAAATTCGCGTCTGGAAGCATTCATGTTGCAGATCACTTCACCCACGTTGCCCACTATGGTAGCAAAAACGAAGACGCCAATGAGATAGATCAAACCAGTGAACAAATGCTCCTAGAGAGAGAAAGAAAAAGAAAAGTGGTT